>VYXC01010318.1:165635-190503 GCA_013397175.1 Platysteira castanea | reverse complement strand
CCCGTGGACAGTTCGTGAAAGTGCCGCTGCTCCCGTTCCCCGCGCCGCCGCCCTCCCTCCGCCCCACCGGGGGCTATGGCCCAGCGCCGCCCCCCCGGGCTCTGCGGTCCCCCCGGGACCGACTGTCACCCCCGGCCCATCGTTGTCCCCTCTGCCGTCGTCGTCCACACAGTGCCCCGTTACCGCACCGAGGCTCCGCCGCGCCGCCCCGCGCCTGCCGTGGTCACGGCTGTCCCCGCTGTCCCGCCTGTCCAGCACCGTCCCTGCCGCTCTCCGGGGACCCGCCGTCCCCTCGGCCCCTCATCGTCCCCTCTGCCCGCCGTGTCTCCGTGTCCTGCCGAGATCCTGCCGTCCGATCCGGGTCTCTGCTGTCCGCGCTGTCCTCGCCGCCCCGGCACGGTCCCAGCCGCTCCCTACGGTGCCTTCCGCCCCTCCTCGTCCCCTCCGCCCCATCGGGTCCCTGCTGTCCCACTGAGGTCACGGATACCCCGCCGGGGGCTCTGCTGTCCCCTCTGCCACCCAGTCGCTGCTGTCCCCTTTGTCTCCCGATTCCTGCTGTCCCCTCACTCTCCACCGCGATCCCAACACCGCACTGGGGCCCCGCTGCCCCCGGGCTGTCCCCACTGTCCCCAGACAGTCCCTCCTGCCTCCCGAGGGTCCCTCGTGTCTCCTCCCCTGTGCACCACAGGGGGTTTCGTTATCCCACCGGGAACGCAGCTGTCCCCGCCGGGATCCCCGCTTTCCTCGGGGGATTCCCGCTGGCTCCTCGGTCTTCTGTCGTCCCCTAGAGGTCCCCGCTGACCCCGGACTGTCCCTCCTGCCTCTCGAGGGTCTCTCTTGCCTCCTTCCCTCTCTCCCACGGGGGATCCCGTTATCCCAACGGGAACGCTGCTGTCCTCACTGCCCCAAGAGGGTCCCGTTATTCCACCGGGAGCACTGCTGTCCTTATTGCACCGTCGGGATCCCCGCTATCTCCAGGGGGTCCCCATTATCTTCTGGTCTCTCTTGCCCCACGCTCCGCAGGGACGTGGCTTCTGCCCCACGACACGGGCGTGGCGGGGGGAAACACGGACCCGTCACCACGACAACGTCCCCGGTGCCCCTGCCCCGTCCCTGTGTTAACGCTGGACCGTTAACCCTGGAGCTGTCAGCATCGGGAGGCATGCGGCGGGACCACGTGTCCGACGCGAAGGGCGGACAGCCCCGCCATCGCGGCCCTTGTGACACCCCACTGCACACCCGGCGTCCCGTCGGGACCGTGGCGAGAGCGCTCGGTCCCCGCCGCTCCGCCCGTCCCGTCGGGGCCCGCAGGTGCGCTCCTCCGCTCGATCTCTCGGCCGGCGACTGCTCGGGCCTCGCGCGGGGATCGCTTAGTGCTGCCTTCCCGCCTCCACGTGCGCCACAGCCATGGCGGCCCCCGTGCGGGCCGGGAGCGCGGCCCCGGTGCCCGCCAAAGGTGGGCTGGGACCGGGTCAGCGCGGGGCTCCCGGTGCCGCTACCGGGCGCTGTTTTGGTTGCCTCGGCGGGGGAGGCCGGGTCGGTGGCGGGAGGTGGCTCCGCCACCGTCCCGGCCACCCCCGCCGCCGGCCCGGCCCAGCTGGCCCTTTGTCGGTTGTCCCGTGGGCCGTGCGGGGAGGGTTTGGTGGCTCGTGAGTGCCGGTGTTGGGCTGGAAATAGTGAATAATCCCCCTGCTGTCACTCCCCCGCCGCACTCTGGCATCGCCGAGATGTAGGGGGGCGGCTGCTGTCGGGGGGCGGCTTCAGGATGAGGCTCCCGGGGATGGATCACCCGGCGCTGGGTGGCGTTTTCCCGGTGGGATAACGGGATCCCCTTGTTGGGGAAACAGGGATGCATTAGGGTGTCGCCGGGGTGCTGGCGGATGAGCCGAGAGGGGCTGTGCATGGTGTCCCCTCGGTGTGCGGACAGCCAGCTGCACTCGTAGGGTTTCACATAGTTACAGCGGTGCTTTCCGGGCTAAAAAAAGCCTCCTTGTTGCCCAAAAAAGCGCCAGCAATATGCTCCCAGCGTGAAGGGCAGGACCCCATCCCTTTTCCCCGCTTGTCCCTAGGGGTTTGAGCACAGCGACCCCTTCTCCCGCTTGACCCAAGGACTGACATGAGGACAGCAAGGATGCTGGGGTGCGATCTGCTGCAGGGATCTGCTCTCCTGAGCCCTCCTTTAGGTCCCCCCGTTTGTCCCACAGCCCGGGGCGCCGCGCGGCTCGTGGCACAGCAGATCCCCGAGGAGATCCTCGGGAACGCGGAGCTGCGGGAGGCGGCGGAGGCCCTGCCCCACAACTACAACTTCGAGATCCCCAAGACCATCTGGCGCATCCGGCAGGCTCAGGCCAAGAAGGGTGAGCGCTGACCCGGGGGATGAGCGGTTTTGGGGCTGGTTTGTGCTGCTGAGCCCCTTGGTGGGACCTCCGTGGGGCAGGTGAGGCTGGGGCAGGGGTGGGGCCGAGCTGCTGCTGTGTCCCAGCACATTTAGGCTCTGTCTTGGCGAGCTCTCCTTCTCTCAAGGGGGGTTAATAGATCTGTATCTCTGGAGTTTAATCACATTGGACAGGACAGGTTGAGCTGCGCGGACCTGTCAGCCTGGAGATGTGTCTGGGATGCTGGCCAGGTCCCTGCTGTGCTCCTCTTGCCTCTCTCCTCTCTCCCTGCACTTTCCTGACATGCTGCTGGGGCCGGGAAGGAAAAACCCCACAGCACCGGGTGCCAGGGGGGGCTGGCAGGGAGCTGGGCCATGCTGCTCTCTGATCTGAACCTTCCTCAGGGTCCTGGAGGCTCTAAACCTTCCTCAGAGGATTGCATAGCCCCAGAGGAGCGGGGAATGATTGTGGAGGCTTCAGGAGTGGTGCCAGGGCTTTCCCTGCACAGCCTGTGCATCCCACTGAGCAATATGGCATCAACTACAGGCAGCAGGGCACGGAGCCTCCACCTCCATCCCCGGGTGTCACCGGCGTCCCCACCCTCACTTCACGCGCAGGCAGGGGCCGCTCGTGGGGCCGTGTGGCAGAGCCAGATTTGAAAGGCTCTGTATCCACCTGGGAACGTCTCTGCCTGCTGCCACCGAGCCGGCAGGGCTGGCAGGCGTCACGGGGGATGTTCTGGAAGCTGAGCTGCTGCCGGCTGCGATGCCGAAGGGCCGGAGGGTGTGGGGCTGCCCGGTGCATCCCGGCTGCGGTGTGCGAGTCAGGGCTGGACGTGTCCCATCAGGACACAGCGAGGCCGCCCAGCCGTGCTGCTCCGGCTTTCCTTGCTGTGTTTTGCTGCTTGGCACCTCCTAATTAAATGTAAATATGCGGCTGGGATTTAGGCTTCCGAGCTGGGAGCGGAGCCCATCAGGCAGCCAGCCGTGCTGGGATTTAAAAATCTGCGTGTGCAGAGACCAGCCAGGGGCTCGTTGCTGGGGGAACGCAGCCTCCCACCAGGCTGCAGCCAGCCCTGCCTGTGCCCTGCCTGCTGGGGGGTTTGAGGGGGCTGGGGGGCACCCCTTGTCCCCACTGGGCTGTGATGGTGGAGGGCAACCCAGTTGCCTCCTGTTTGCAGATCTGGGGTGGAGGGCGGCCCCAGATGGGCCAAAATGGTTTCAAATGGGCTGGGGGATGCTGGGACACAGAGCCCTCATCCCTGCCGGGTCAGGCAGGGGCTGGCAGAGCACATGCAGCTTTCCTTGGGCCCTGCGGGTTGGAACAGGGAGGGATCAGCCCAATTTGAGCCAGGCCTTTACACAGCTCCACACTGGATAGCGGGCTGGGCCTGGCAGCACGAGGATTTTGTTGGAGGGGGAATCTGGAGAGAGTGTTTGGATAGATAGCATGGAAGCTGGGATATCTTAGTGGGATTGGGAGGCAAAACAACAACAGGATTAATGGGGCCTCCTCCATTCACCTCCTCCATCGTGGTCCCTGCTCCTCCCCACCCACCCTGTGCAGGGCTCCTGGCTGGGCCCCAGGCACTGGGCAGTCCACTGGCCTTTGGAGGAAGAGGGATTGTTCTGAGCTGTGAGGAGGGAGCAAATGAGGAAACATAATTTGTTGTTGAATAAATTCCTGCAAGGCACAATGCTGCGGCTGTTGCTGGCCACCCTCCTGAAATGGGGAGAGAAGCTGGGAGGGGGGTGTGGAAAAGGGCAGCGAGGATGATCAAAGGTTTGGAGCAGCTTCTGTATAAGGAGAGATTAAATAGATTTAGATCCTTTAGCTGGAAAAGAGGTGAATGAAGTGGGATATGATAGGGATGTGGAATTGTGAATGATGTGGAGAGGCTGAACAGGGGATGATTATTCACTCTCTCTTGTACCAGGAGAACCAGGGGCACGCGTTTGTGTTATTAGGAGCAGGTTTAAAATAAACAGAAGAAAGTACCTTTTCCTGTGCAGCACATAATTAAAATCTGGAAGTCATTACTGTGGGACGAGGGAGAGACCAGCGGTGTCAGTGGGTTCAGAGAAGGATGAGGTGTGTGCACAGGCAGAGCAGATATGGCCCAAGGCAGGCCAGCGTGCACCTCAGCTGCCAGAGCCACCCGGATTTTTGGCCAGCGCCTGGCTGGTTTGGGGAGGGTGGTTTGTGGCTGCACCTGGAGCTGGTCCCCACTTCAGGATGTCCCTTCGAGCCCCTCCTAAGCCCGTGGCTGTTTCTCTTCCCCAGTGGCCCTGCAGATGCCGGAAGGGCTCCTCATGTTCGCCTGCACCATCGCTGACATCATCGAGCGGTAAGACCACGGCTTTTCCCTGCTTCCCTGCTGGGCTCCGGGGCTGGCCAGGGGATGGGGGCTGTTCCTGGGAATGGGGTGGCCACTGGGCAGGGTGAGCCCCAGAGCTATGGATGAGGGAAAGCTGTGGCTGCCCTTGTGGGGCCACAGCCTGGCTGGGCACAGCCAGGCAGCCCTGCGGCAGGTCACGGGGACCTGCTGCCAGCCCTGGGGACAGGGACCGGCACGGTGCCAGCCCAGCCCTCGCTGCTTGGCTTCTCCTCCCCTCTCCGCTGTGCCGGGAGCTGCTGACAGGCTCAGCGTGCTGGGGCCCCCGCAGGGGTGCTGGAGCTGGGGAGCAGCCGTGTTAACAACCGGCTGACGCCAGCCCGGTGCCCGCGCGCTCGCTGGGGGAGGGCTGGCAGCGGGGCCACCGCTGTGGCACGGACCTGTCCTCCTCCCCCATGGCTTCGTCCTGCCTCTGCAGCCACGCTGCCCAGCACGGAGATGCTCAGGGGCAGCCTTGCTGCAGCTGGGGAGGCTTGAGGCCACGGTGGTGGCACGGAAAGGGTCGCTCCTGCTGGGTGACCCTTTCGCCGTGGCTCCTCTCTTGAATTTTCTGTGCCGCTTGAGAGGCGAGGCTGAGGCGCTGGAGAGGAGCTGGGCTGTGCAGCGACTGTGGATGCAGGCACCTTGCAGAAATTGGCCGTGATCTCTTGCCTGCTGAGCGCGTCTGCCTTCCTCCCCACCCACCGCAGCCCCCTCCACAGCCCCTCTCTGTTTTAGCACAATGAATTAGTGCTAATAGCGCTTCGTGCCTCTCTGCCATCGGGGTCGTGGCACTCATTAGCAGCTGCCTTCCCGGGGCCGGCAGCCGAGCCGCTGCTGCCGTGCCGGGTGGGAAGGCAGCCGTGCCCCCGGGCTTTGTCCCCGCTTTGCCATCATCTTTACCCCCGGGGGGATCGTGGCAGCCCCACACTCAGTGGGGAGCTGGGCACGGGCAGAGGATGGGCGCGGGGGGCAGGGGATGGGTGCGAGTGTGGGCAGCTCCGCGTGGGTTTGTCCCTTTAAGTGGAGCTGCCTCCTCTCCAGCTTTGGCACCCAGCCGCTTTCATGTCTCCGACTTCAAAGGCGGCGGATTAAGGGGCTCTTTTATCTGAATGAAACCTTAAGCCCTGCTTCCCGGTGGATGGTGGATTCCAGGGTGCTGAATGCCGGGGTGCGGGTGGATTCTGGGGTGCTGGAGTCCTTGCTGGACTCGCCCTCTTTGCTGGGGGTTCTTCACAGGGCTGGTGGGAGATGGGTGCTGTGTGGGTGGAGGTGCCCACAGGGAGGGGATGTGGGGCACTGATGGGATGGTGTTTGGATGTGGGATGGCTTCAAGGCTGAGCAAGAGGGCCGTATCCTTCCCTCGCTGCCACCATGCATCACCCAGAGACACCCCACTGCTGGTCCCTTACTGGGAGCACTGGGTGCCACCCATGATCCTGGCTGGGATTGTGGCTGTGCTGAGTACCAGCACTGCCAGCCAGCGGACTGTGGCTATGGGCAGGAGTGAGCCTAGCCCTGTCCCCGCTCTCTCGGGGACACTCTTGGGACCGGTTACACTGCCGGAGGTGAGGTGTGAATCGGCAGGTGGCCTCGTTAGTTCCTGCCTCTTCCTGCTATTAATATTCATCGCCAGCATTAATGTGGAATCGCAGCTCGGCCGCCCGCTCCTGCTGGCCCTCCTCACCCAGTGCTGGGGCCGGATGAGCCTCCGACGTGACAGGAATTGCTGCAGCCGCCGTGCTCTGGCTGCCGTGGCCAGGCCGGGGACAGGGGCTTGGGGTGCCATCAGCTCTGGGCTGGTGTCCCCTTCCTCCTGGTGACAGTGAGGGCTGAGCGTGACAGGAATACCTGTGTGCCCACGGCGGGCACTGCACAGCAAGCAGCCCCTTTCCCCAGCCCATCCCCACAGCCTCCTGCCCTGTCCTTGCTGGTGGGAGTTTGGGGAGTGAGTTCCCCCTCCCCTGCGTTCTCTGCTGCTGGCTGCTGAGCCATGCCCAGGGCTGGTGCCCCTGGGGTGACAGTGCCCACACCCCTGTGTGTTCCGGTTCAGCTGGAGCCGTGTCAGCTGCCACTCAGACGGAATATTTATCCCTTCTGCTGGAGCTGCCTTTTAAAAGAATATTTGTGCCGTGGCCTGGTGTTGCTGGGGAGAGCCGAGAGCGGGGATGTGGCTCCCTCCCCCGCATCGCCGGCAGCTCGGGGAGGACACTGTGCTCGCTCTGTGTCTGTCTGTCCCCGTGCAGGGGGATGGCAGTGTCACCACGTCCCTCACTGCTGTGTGGGAGCAAGCAGGCCTCCGGGGAGCCCCGTGGGGTAAGGAGGGGAGGGAGCGACCTTGTGGGGCCTGTCTGAGCTTACCAGCATTGCCCTGGCGCTCGCTGAGCCCCGAGGGGCTTCAGGGATGAAGATGTAGCTGAAGCATCACAGCCGCCGCCATCGGAAAGGCCGGTGGGGTTCTTAGCCTGGAGCCTTTGAAATCGAGAGCACCCTCGGAGCACTGACCGGTGTGAGGCCAGTTAATTAGCGTTAATAGGTTTGTCATTGTCAAAGCTGTGCCGGGGCGAGCGGCCCGGCTGCGGGGAGGGGGGCGGCGGGGCCGGGGTCTGCGCACTGCCGGCGCCGCATCACGACGCTCCCGCGGCACCTTCCAAATTGGCTCCATTTGTCACGGCTGATGTAATTCGGCAGAGGGGAACTCGTGCCGGGGGGCGGCAGCGTGGAGAGCCGCGTGTGGGGAGCTCGGACCACGGCTCGGCGAGGGGGCAGCCCCCCAGCCCACCCGCTGTCGTGCCAGGGAGGTGGCAGTCGTGTCCCCCTGCAGCACCAGCTTGCAGCTGGGGGCTGTGCAGCCAGGAGCGGACCCCCGCTCGCCTCCCTGCCGGGGCTGGAGCAGAAGGATCAGCTGGGCTCTCAGCTGGGCTTTTGATTCCGTGTTAATAAAGTCGGCTGTCAGACTTCGCAGCTGCTAATCCCTCTGTCTTCCTGTGCCACGGCGGGGTGAGAGGCTCCTGCTAATCAGTGGCTGGGATGGGTGATGGCAGGGGGGCCCAGGGGTGTCCTGATGCCAGCACAGGCTGTCCTGCCACAGCTTTAAACACCTCCCAACTCCCAGTGGCTTTTGAAGATCCGTGCGAGGCAGTGCTGGAGGCACGCAGACTGCCCAAGTCTCATCCTGGTGACTCAGGAGCATATGGGGACTTTTTGGAGTGACAGCGGGTCCTGCTTGAGCAATAAAGAGTTAAACATCTGTGTGCCCAGCCCGACAGCTGTGGCAGAGCTTGAAATGCCCCACTATGGCCAGGACAAAAGAGCCCCTGATGGCTGGTGTGCCCAGCACTCCCGGGTGCCATGGCTGGTGTGCCCAGCAGGTTGGCAGTGCCAGCAGGCACCAGGTCCCTTGGCCAGGCAGGTCTGCCATGTGGCACTGAGCAGCGTGGCACTGAGTGCTGTGATGAAGCTGGCAGCATCACCAGGAGGTCCCAAAAGGCCACCCTGGGACACTGACACAGGTCGGGATCTGGCCTCAGCTGCACAGGGCCATGGTTCTGCCGGCCAGCGCTGCCTTCCCTTCTCCCCTCGTCCTTTAAGCACAACCTGGAGGTGCTGGCAGCGGGTGCACGCTGTGCAGGGGAATTTAATCACTGTCATTAACCACACAACAGCATCATTAGGAGAAATGAAGTTCTCACTTCATTGGAGATGTTCAAAACCTTCTACCCGGGTGGTGGCTGCGCCAGGGGGATTGGGCAGGGGGGCATGTGTGGGGTCTGTAGGGCTGTCACCTCCCAGGGCTGGGATGTGCCAGCACAGGTGTGGTGCCCACTATGCCACCTCCTCGTATCCCACAGAGTTCTGTGGCCTGGCCGTTGTGAGGAGGGGACAGGCAGCATCCAGGCACAGGATGGTCATGGTGGCTTTACAACCAACATGCACTGGCCCTCGGTTTGCCTTATTTTGGTTTTTTTTTGCTGCTACAGGACCAGCAAAGCTGGGGTGCCCTGGGACATGCCCCTTGGGATGGTGGTGTTGGCCCCGGCACCTGTAGTCAGGACAGAGTGGAAAGTCCCCTCAGGGGAGGGGACCCATCTGGAGCTCCTGGGGGGCTGTGGGGGCACCCATCTCTCCCCCTCTTGCTCTGCTTGCAGAAGCTCTGTGGGGCCCCAGCACTGCCCAGCTGCAGCCGGGCTCTTACAGCACCAATTGCAATAAAATCGCAAGCTCATTATTTTAATTACGTGCAGCCTTCCTGTGCTAATGAAGTTGGGAGTCTGGTAATGGGGCTTGGTGATGGGCTTCTCCGCTAATTAAGTGCCCTGTTCTCAGCCAGAGCTGGCCTCAGCCCCCACAGCCCAGGACAGCAGCACCCAGGGGTGTCCTGGGACACGCTGGCTTGGGCACAGGGCAGGCAGTGGGTGTGGGGTTTGTGGGGTGATCATGGGGTGGTTGTGGGGTATTTGAAGGGCCACATGCAGGTGAGGCAGGTGGCTGTGAAGCAAGGGGCAGCCTGCACCGTGTCCCTGTTCCCAGCACAACATGCAGGCATCCCAACGTTGGCTCCATCCTCCCCCAGCCCCGTGGTGCCGGGACTGGCCACTCTCAGCCCAGTGCCCTCAGCCCCCTCCCGACCAAGGACTGATGGACACGCAGGGGCTGAGGGCTTGTCCCTGCTGGGGGAGAGCAGCTCTGCCTCGTGGCTTGAGGACCAGCACTGTATCATTCACACACTGCCAAGGGACCTCGCGCTCCTGCCAGCAGCAAATGCTCTCATTCATTTTTCGAGGGGCTGGGATAAATCAGGGTTGCTCCAGCCAAGTGCCTGTGCTCAGGTGACAGGGACTGGCTACCCCGTACTTGGAGACATGCAGGCCTCGTGTGTGCGTGACTCTGACCCCGAGTTTTCAGCCCCCAAACTTGTCCCTGGATTGGTGCTGCCTCCATCCTGCGCTGGGGAACGGGGCTGGGAGGGCCCGGGGGTCCCAGCTGGGTTCGGGGCCAGGACCTGGCCTGCCCTGGAGCACATCCTGCCGGTGCTGAGCATGGTGCTTTATAAATAGGATTTTGGGAGCCATCTGTTTAAAGGAGCAGATAATGAATTAGGGGGAGATGAGAAAAATGCTAAGGCCAGGCGGTTTTTCAGAATGAGCCGGGGTTTGCGGGACGTAAAAGATGAATAACCTCCCCACGTGTTCAATATTCATGAGCTCCCAGCTGTAATGAGCGTCTCAGCGCTGGGTGGGGACATCCCTGTCACCACTGCCAGCACGCTGCTGGGACCCATCCATGGCTGTGACGACTTCCAGGGACACGAAACACCAACAAGGACGCTCCTGTGGCTGCCCCTTGTCCACGTCCTGGTCTGGGCTGATTGGCGAGCAGCTCCCCAGCCCGTGTCGGAGGCAGGTGGCTGCTAATTGACATTTCCTTCCTCTGTAGTTTGATGAAAGACTCTGGCGACACCGAACTGATTAAAACATCAAGGGGAGGCCCTGGCTCTTGCCTTTGATTTGTCTCGGGAGATGATTACGGCTCCGCTCGATTGTCCAGCCCAGCCGGAGCGGGTGATCCCGGTGTGTGCCGTCCTGGAGCCTCTCCTGCAGCACCACCAGGCTCCTGGCCTTGCCAGCACCATTCATTGGGCTCCCTCCTCACCAAGCATCATCCTGTGGCCTCTTCGCTCAGCTGTGACTCCGCTCCCTGCAGCCAGAGGAGGAATCTTGCCCGTGGCCAGGGCAGGGCTCAGCCCCATCTCTCCCTGCCCAGCTGCAGCCCCACACACCGGGCAGGGCCATGGGCACCTGTGCTCTCCTCCTTCCACCATCGCTATTTCACTTTCTTGCTCTTCACCCCCAGGGACTTTCTCTGGGGTTTGGGCCAATTTGCATACATTTTAATCTATAAAAAATTAAGCGGCGCTGGCTGCCGCTCTGAGTCAGACCTCCCCATCCTGAATCTTAAGGAGCTGAATAATTTTCCACTTTTGCTGAGATGTGTGGAGTCTGATTCATGTTCATCTCATCACCTCTCATTAGAGGAGGGGGCTGGGGGCTCGGAAGGGTGGGAAGAGCCTTCTCGAACCTTCACCATCAGCCCCCAGTCCCACAGCGTGGCCATGCAGGCAGTGGAGGAGCCATCCTCCCATCCAGGCCACGCTGGCCGTGAGGAATCGCGGGATTTGGGTGCTGGCAGGACCCAACCCATCTTCTGACGCTCCCCAGCTGCATCCCCAAGCCTTGGAAAACCGTGTGGAGTGGGAGCTGCCCAGGCTGGACGCGGGAGGCGAGGATGGCTGTGCCCCCTCCTCGGGGATGCTCCAGCATTGCTACTCCCCTGGCCCCCTCCCCGGGCACTGACGGATGGGCCGGAGCTGTTAATATTCAGCACGCTCCGCCATTTCTCCACCTTCTGCCATCTGCCCAGCTCTGCCCACCATTTCTATTCTTGCCGCCGACGTAACGCTGCCTGCCTGGCGCTTGGGGGGAGCGCAGGACCCTGGCCCCCAGCCAGCGCTGGGTGCTGGAGGGGGTGACGCTGTGCCAGGGCCCCCTCCTTCGCTGGCCCCCTCACGCCAACCCCGTGCCAGCAGCAGGGCGGACCCCGCTGGCACCGAGCTGCAGCTGCTGGTGCGGCCTCCTCGAGCAAAGAAGGAATTAGCATCTGGTTTAAGCAGCCCCTCCAGGCGCGGGGCTTTGTCATCGCGATACCTGCTCTCATCCTGCCATGGCAGCTCCCTGGGAAGGCAGCCAAGCTAATAATCCCCCCAAATGGTGCAATAAAATACCCACAAAGGTGGCGCCTCTGAATCATGCTAGAGGCCTGGCTTTGCTGCTCAGTGCTGGTGTGTGCCCCTTCACCCACAGGCTGGCAGGTGCCAGGTGGGTTTGGACTGGAGTGTTAGGGGTAGGGAGCAGCACAAGCGGTGGTTTGGTGTTTTTCCTCTCTGAGTGCCACGTAATCACCAGCTCTTCTGGAGGTCACCCACTTTGGCCAAACTGGCATCCAAGAGTGACACAGCCCGATGCAGATTGGGTTCACCAGCTCACACAGTGCCCAGGCATGGGGTGATGGTGGCTTGCTAGCACAGCAAGGGATGCCAGGACAGCTGTTCTGCCCATCCTGGTGGCTGCAGTCCCCAGGGCTGGCTGGCGGAAGCGGCGGCACCACGCTGTGCCGGGTCTCCCTCTGCTGCTCTCCCCACTGGAGCATTAGGAATCTGGCAGCGTATTGTTTGATGAGTGGATAATCCGCTGAATTGCAAACAGCTTTACCCAATTGAAGAGGCGGATTACCGCTCTCCAGCTTAATCATGTTGACATCTCGGAGAGTAGCCAGGGCTTGTCCTCTTCGGCGCGTGGCTCGGTGGCAGCGCGGGGTCCCCCGGTAGTGACGTGCCACGGGGCTGGGGGGCAGAACCCGGGCTGTGGTGACACAGCCGGGACCCTCAGTGCTGTTCCTTCCCGCAGATTCACGGATGCAGAGGCAGTGGTGATGGGCGACGTGACCTACGGCGCCTGCTGCGTGGATGACTACACGGCCCGGGCCCTGGGCGCTGATTTCCTGGTGCACTACGGACACAGTTGCCTAAGTAGGTGACGCTCAGCCCCGGGGTGCTGCTGGGGTGGCCGTGTGTGGCACTGCGGAGGCTGTGCTGCTGCCACCGTGCCACACCGAGCAACTCTGCACCCCTCTCGACGCCAGCTCAGAGACTTAGTGCCAAAGGCTAATCCCTTCCCAAAGGGATTTCTGTTCTCCAGCTTCAGCTGGGGGCTTTGGAAGGGGCCAGGCTGGCTGGGTGGCTGCTCACGGGCCGGATTTTGGGCGCAGCAGGGCATGCTCATCCTGCTCGGCTGCGGCAGCACAGATCCAGCCCTGTGCCCAAGAGCAGAGCAGTGAGGCCGTGGCTTGGCAGGACCCCGCTGGCCCAGGAGCTGCCGGCGGGGATGAGGCTGCTCCTGCCCCCCACCTGGCCTCTGTGGAGTGATGAGGAAGGCAATGATGGCAGAGGAGAGCGAGGGCCTGGGGGTCCCGCTCACCCCGGGGCCAGGAAAGGCAGCTTTGTGGGTACAGTGCAGGCTGGGCGGGGAAGGGAGGAGGAGGCTCTGTGCTCCCCAGGCGGACAGTACTCTGGATCCAGTTGCCATGGAAACTGCGCTGCTGTCCCAGATGCTGCTAACTTTGAAGTCCACCCAGGATGGAATCAGCCCAAAAATAACAATAAGACGCTCTGGGTTTTAAGGTGGATCTGCAGAATTGCTGTAGTGAGTGGCAGGCGTGTGCATCCCTGCTGCCGCCACGCTTCCGGCACCTGGCAGCCCTCCTGGACATTTATGGGGCCCTATAAACGGGCTTGAGGAATTGCATGAGGCTCTGTATAAAATACTGACTCCCCAGCTGAGAACTCTGTCCTGAAAGCCACGTTGGTGTGAGCGTTCGTGGTGATAAATACGTGTGCTAGGTGCTTTGTTACGGAAGGAGGGTTATGGGCACCACTGGAACAGGGAGTATAAAACTCCTGGTTTGCAGCCTGCTGCTCATGAATGAACTGCAGGAAGGGGAGGAAGGTGCCGTATCCATCAGGCTGCTCCGGGGAATTGGAGTCACATCAGCTGGAGCTGCTCCCTGCAGGGACAGGCAGGCACTGCCATGCTGACTGTCACCAGCCCAGCTGCCATCTGCTGCCTGTGGCCTTGTCGCCCTTGCCTGCTCTAGGTTAGGTTGGTCACAGGGCAGAGTTGGGCGTGTCACAGGGCACCCTGGGTTACCCACGGGCTGCTGTGAGGATGCTGGGCTCCTTTTGAGCTGCCCACAGTGCTCCTGTCACCAGGGTGGCCAATGGTGAGGCACACGGATGCTTCCCGCTCCCTCCCGGCCCCACGTGCCCCGCAGGAGGGACTAATTTGCACTTAATTGTGATCAGGCCAAGAGCACCAAAATGGGAAGTGAATGCAGGGCTGCAGATCGATGTGGACTCTGTGTACTTTAATTATTCACTTAATCGTGGTGACAAAGGCTTCTTAGCACCGGGGGTAATTAGATTTGTGTTCATTGATTCCCCGGGCTGCCGTTATCTGGAGGGAAAGGAGCGGGTGCTCTCCGTGGCTCCCATCTGCACCCCCTGCCCTGGAGGCCAGCACTGGCAGAGGGGTGGCACAGCCCACCCTGCCTATGCCAGGGCAGTTTGGGGCACAGGGATGCTTTATCCCCCAGCTGCAGGCAGCAAAAGCCTGGGTGTACCCCACGCTCAGACCCTGTCTCTTCCCGTCACCAGTTCCCATCGACTCCACGCAGGGGCTGAAGATGCTCTATGTGTTCGTGGACATAAAGATCGATGCATCCCATTTCCTGGAGACCATTCGCTTCAACCTCGCAGCGGGCACCTCCCTGGCCCTGGTCAGCACCATCCAGTTCGTCTCCACGGTGCAGGTGAGATGGAGATCCCTGGCTTTTGTCTCTCCCTGAATTTTCCCCTGCCTCAGCCCTGGGAGTGGCTGCCCCGGGGTGCTGGTGGAGCCGGTTCCCCTCTGACGAGTGGCTGCAATAACGTGCTGCTGCCATAATGTTGATCAAGTAGTTTATAATAACTCTGATCAATGTTTCATGGCGGCACCCCTCCCCAGCTCCCCCGGGAGCTGCTCTGGAAATGTCAGGGCAGGCAGTGGAGCACTTGGCATTTTGATGCAGTGCCGGCAGCGGCCGGGGAAGCTCCGGCGGGTCTGTCTGTCTGCCCCTGAACGGCCGGCTGGGCAGGACGGGAGGAGATGAATGAGCCTCTTGAGCCGTGTCTATCTAAACACGGGGCTATCCAAGCGTTAAGCCTTTTCCCTTGTCTTTTAATTGATACGTTGGTCGAGCCTCGCTGAGCATCCCGGCTGCGCGGGGCTGTTCCTGGGGCCGCCTCGAGCGGGCTGGTTCCCTTCCACAGGGACATGACAGAGCTGGGGTGTCCCCAGGGATCCTCAGCCACCCTCTGTGCCATGGTCCATCCGTGCTGACCCCACGTCTCCCACAGGCAGTGTCACAGGAGCTGCGCTCCCAGTACAAGGTGTGTGTGCCCCAGTGTAAGCCGCTGTCCCCAGGAGAGATCCTGGGCTGTACGTCACCCCGGCTTGCTCAGGACACGGATGCCATTGTGTAAGTACCCAGGGTCCTTCAGCACCCTCCTGCCGGGCCCAGACTCGCCATCCTTCCTGCACCCCCTGCCTGGTTTTGTGCTGTTTTGGGGGTGGTGAGGGACATCCACAGGCTGGGATGGGCCCCCTTCAGCTCCTCACTCGGCTTTAAGTGGCGTGTGCTTGTAGCACAGAGGAAATAATTGAGTCGTATATCAGAATAGATAATAGATGGAAGGGCGGGTGGATAATTGGAAAAGACAAATGGCCGGGGCCCAACATCACAGCAACATTAATTTTATTTAAGGACAGCAAATTAGAGGGAGCACTTCGCTTCCTATCACCTAATTATTTTAGGTAATGGAAATGCTTAATGTACTGTGAATACAGTGTGCTGCAGAATAAATAAATACAAGGACCCCACCCTTGGGGGGAGCCAGGGAGCCCAGGTGTGGGTTTGGGCCCCGCCGAGCTCCTTCTTGCCCACACTGCTGGGAGCCAACAGCGCCAGTGCCTTTCCAAGCATGGCCGAGCTGGGAGCCAGGCTTGGGATTGCTGGGCAGGGTGGGAGCTCTGGCTTCATCCTGAGCCACTTCCCATCTCTCCAAGGACATCAGGAGCAGGCAGGGGCAGCCAGGCTGGCACTGCACTGGTGAGAGTGGGTCCTTTCAGCTGGCAGAGGAGCAGTGGTGCGGCACCAACCCGCGCAGGTGCACTCGGCCTTACCTGCGTCCTCCCTGCGTTATTATTTTCTTCTTTGCACCGTCTCTGGGGCTAACTTTTGCAGACAAATTAGCTTTGATCTCCCAAAATGTCATTCTCCAATTAAGGGCGAAATCTAGTCAAGTTTTACGTCTGAATTCATTTTCCAAGCCCTCACTCCATTAGGGCAGCTGAATGAAAGGCTTTGAAATGTAATTGCTGACTGGAAATCCGATTAGAAATGGAAGCAGCAACGTCTAGAAGCAGCCATTGAGATGGAGCAGCTCCCAGCTACCCCGTGCTGGTGTGAGCACCCCTCCTTGCTTTGAGCATGGCTCCCTCTCCAACCCTGCCATGCCCTGGAACCCTGGCTGTGCCCGCTGCCCCTGGGTCCCAGCACGGGAGCTTGGATTCCTGGCATCTCCACTGTGCTGCAGCTTGGGAAGTAGGTGGACACGTGGGTGAGGTGCTGCTGTTTCCCAGTGCTGTAGCTCTCCATCTCCTCTCGCAGGTATTTGGGCGACGGGCGCTTCCACCTGGAGTCCATCATGATTGCCAACCCTGGGATACCTGCGTACAGGTACAGGCACCCACTCCCATCCCAGGGTGGGGAGCACCCCAGCTCCCCCAGCTGTCCCCAGGGCAGGCAGGGGCAGGAGAGAGGCCACGGGGTGGGTGAGGAGGTGCTTTGGGGGAGATGAACAGCAGCCATTTACTCCGGCTGAATATAAACATTTTGACAAGTACCTGTGGAAGCTCGTGGAGGTGCAGCCATTAAAGCCCGGCTGCTGCAGGCAGAGGCCATAAAGCGCGATGATGAGGCCGCTGAAAGCAGATGAAATATCAGGAGTGAAAGGCTGGGCCCATTTGGTGGAATCTGAATTTCCTAGTAGGTCGTTTGTTACGAACGGGAGGCGCACGTCAGGTTTATGGCGCTGGTGAAGCTGCCGAAACCCGAGTGGGATTTGATTAAAATTCTCCTCGTCAAACAAAGCAACAAATCAAAGAGTTCTTCATAATTGATGAGCCAGGATGGGGGGGAGCTGAGTGTGAAGCCGAGCGTGGAGCCGAGGCTGTGCTGGGTGTTGGGGTGCTGTTTTGGGACACTTGTCCCTATCCCGGTCCTTGTCCCCTAACGAGCCGGCTGGGTCCTACATCAGCCAGGAGGACAGATGCTGTGGGAGGCAATTAGTGCTAATGAGAGACGGGCATCACTGGGAGGGGGGCAGGTGATGGTGGGGCGCGTGTGAGCCTGGCTGCGCTTTGCAGGTACGATCCCTACAGCAAAGTGTTCTCCCAGGAGCACTACAGCCACGAGCGCATGCACCGCGCCCGGCAGGACGCCATCCGCACCGCCACCAGTGCCCGCTGCTGGGGACTCATCCTGGGCACGCTGGGGCGTCAGGGCTCCCCCAGCATCCTGCAGGTACCAGCTCCCACCCCGGCATCCCCATCAGGGCACTGCTGTTGGGTGGGGGGAAGAGTTGGTGAGTGATGGCACCGTCGGTGTCCTCGCTGCCAGGGCGAGGGTGGACGTGGCACCGCTGGCAACCCATCGGTGGCCACTGGCCCCGGTCTGCGTGGGCAATTAGCAACAGATGAGGGAGGCTGGACAAGGGCTCATTAAACTCGTTCCTGGGGAGAGCTGGCCAGTCGTGGAGAACCCCCTCTCTGCCCAGACAGCTCGGCAGTTAATTGGCTGGGTTTGTTTTAATTGGATGAACTTCCGATCAGGTTCAGCGTCCCTGCTCAGCTGCCGTGCTGGCGCTTTCTGCACCCCAGCTGGGTGAGGGGAGCAGGATGACAGAGTTCTGTCCTCTGAGCACCGTGGCGCTGCTCATATCTAGAAATTCTGGGTAGCCACAGGTGAGATTTGAGGCGGCGCAGGGACCAGTGGGCAGAGCAGGGCACCGAGGTCCCAGCAGCTGCTCTTCCGTAGTGGGCAGGACACGGGCATGGCCAGGGCTGGCTGGGCAGGGGGCAATTAGTGCCAGCTCCAGAGGACAAGGACATCTTCGGCCCCTCTCCTCCTCCTGAAAGCTCTGGCTGCAGCCAGCCCACGACAGGCGGGTGTCCCAGGGCAGGCAGCCGCTAACGAGAACAGATTGTTGTCATTGAGCAGTAATTACTTCATTAGGCTGAGGCACGTGCTGGGGAGAGCTGGGCGCAAGCCGGAGCCGCAGCCGCAGCCCCTGACACTGCGCCTGGCCTACGACTGCCAAGGGGACACGGCCGTGGGGCAGAGCTGGGACCCACAGAGGGTCTGATGCCCAGGACGGGGCAGTGGGCAGGGCTTGGGGGGCTTGCTGGGGGACCCTAACTCTGCCAGGTGCCTTTTTCGCCCGCAGCACCTGGAGTTGCGTCTCCGCGCCCTGGGCCGGCCCTACGTGCGGGTGCTGCTGTCTGAGATCTTCCCCAGCAAGTTAAAGCTCTTCCCAGAGGTGGATGTGTGAGTGCTGCTGGCCCCTCTCCAGCCCCAGGGTGCCCCACCCCTGTCCAGTTCCTGCTGAAGCTGTCCCTGACACATGTGTCCTGCTGTCACCGTGCACATGGCTGTGCCCACGGGGCAGGGAAGGGACATGGCTGTCCTTACCAGGGTGGTGCTGGCACAGTAAGGGGTGCAGCTGAGGGGCTTCGCTGTGGCTTGTTCTTCCCAAAATGCTCATCCTCGTTGTGACATTTCCCTTCCAGGTGGGTGCAGGTAGCCTGTCCCCGGCTCTCCATCGACTGGGGAGAAGCCTTCAGCAAGCCACTGCTGACACCCTATGAGGTGAGCACCCCCCTCCGTTTTGGGGGCCAGTCCTGGCTTGGGGTGATGCATCAGAGCAGGCTTGGGGATGTCCCTGCAGCCAGACAGCATCACCTCCTCTCTCCATCTGTGCTCCGTGCACAGTCCAGGCGTGCTGCTGGGATATCCAATCTTCTGTGAAACCAGTGGGATTCCCAGTGCCTCGAGCTTTGCCCCAGCAGTGCCCTCCTCGGCACACCAAGCTGGATGCTGGGACTTCTGCAGCACCACCAGCTCCCCCTCTGCGGGCACTGTTCGGGGACTTACCCTGTGTCCTCTCCGCAGGCTGCGGTGGCTCTCCAGGACATCGAGTGGCAGCAGCCTTATCCCATGGACTTCTACGCCAGCCAGTCCCTGGGGCCGTGGACGGTGAACCACGGTGGCACACAGCCCCCGCGCCGCGGGCGGCCGGCACAGGTGGGCAGCGGGAGGGGGTCACCGGGTCCCCGCTCCGTCCCTCGGGCCGGTGAGAGCACCGGCACGGGCTGAGCGCCCGGTGCCGCTCGGTGCCGCTCGGTGCCCGGTGCCGCGTACCAAAAGCGCCACCCCGTGGTGTCGTTGTCACCGAACAGTAACGGGGACACTGCCAGCCCGGCCCGGCCCGGGGGAGGGACACGCGGGTCCCCGCAGCCCGTGCCGGGCTGAGCGCCTGCCGAGCCCCGCGGATCCCCGGGAGAGGGGGGTTCACCCTGCCGTGCCCCACGGGGCGCTGTGGGCTGAGCACGGACTGGCTCAGCGCAGCTCCGGCTGGGGCTGGGGCATCCCTGACCCCTCCTTTCCCTGCAGGGGAAGCCGCCCGCGCCCCCCGCCCCGCCCGAGGGTGGGGAGCAGCCGAGCACCGGGGACCCCGCAGCCTCCTGAGTGTAGCCGCAGCTGCGGCGCTCTGGGACCTGGCGTGGGCAGAGATGAGGGCACCACCGATGCCTCCCGCCAGGGTAAGCACCACCGGGGTTCCCCGGTACTGTCATGGATGGGGTCACACCGCGTAACTCGAAGACACTGCCAGCTGCAAGAACCGCCCCAGGCTGCCCGCGGGGAATTGCCCCTTTCAAGACCAGGCCNGCCCTGCCCGCGGCCGCCGCCATCGCACCGGGGGTCGCGTCCCGCCCCGCCCCGTCGGGGCTGCCCCGTCCTCACCCCTCTGGCAACCTCCCACCGCCAGGGGGCGCGCGTCACCTCCGTGAAGGGGCGCCGCTCTCTCTCTGCTTCCCGGCCAATCAGCGCGCAGCTTTTCGGCGGGAAGGCGGAAGTGGCGCTCCCGGGAGCGCGGCCATGGCGGAGGCGCGGCCGCTGCGGCTGCTGGCGCTGCACGGGTACCGGCAGAGCGCCCGCCGCCTCCGCCAGCGCACCGGCGCGCTCCGCAAGGCCTTGCGCGGCCGCGCCGAGCTGGTGGCCATCGACGCGCCGCACCCCCTGCCCGCCGGCGCCGAGGACGACCCCGACGGAGACGACCCTCCCCGCGGCTGGTGGTTCTCCGGGCCCGGCACGTTCGAGGCGGGGGAAGCGGCGGCGGCTCCGGCGGGGTTAGAGGAGTCTCTGTCGGCCGTGGCGGCGGCGCTGGCGGAGCACGGCCCCTTCGACGGGCTGCTGGGCTTCAGCCAGGGCGCGGCGCTGGCCGCTATGGTGTGCGCCCTGCGGGCCCGCGGCGACCCGCGCTTCCCGGTGGCCTTCGCCGTGCTGGTGGCCGGGTTCGCCAGCCGCGCCCCGGCACACGGACACTTCTACCGGGAGCCCATCGCCCTGCCCACGCTGCACGTCGTGGGGGACACCGACGCCGTCATCGCAGCCCCCCTCAGCAGGGAGCTGGCCCAGTGCTTCGTGGAGCCGGTTGTCCTCACGCACCCCGGCGGGCACTTCATCCCCGCGGCTGCGGCGCAGAAGAAAGCCTACCTGGAATTCTTGGAACGCTTCTGCCCCGGGCAGGGCCAGGCCGAGCGCCCAGGGGCTGGGGAGGTTTGAGAACGGGCTCTGTAATAAAAAGGGCTCTGGTGAGCCACGTGCAGCCGCCCATCCTGTGAAACATCACTGTTTTCATGCCTCCAGAGGGACCAGGAGCAGCTCACTGCACACTCTGCTCTTCAGTGCTCACCCAGGCCAGGCTAAATGGTTCTTTATCTCCCTTTTTTTCCAGCTTTGTTGTATACATGAGTATATAATATGAAGATATATAAAAAATATACATTATTATGTAAATAACATGCTCAGGTAACACAAGTGTGAGGGGGTGACATTGAGGGGGTTAAAAGCAGGAGGGTGACACTGTTCTGTGTGCATGGTGCTTTCAGAGACTCAAATACCTGCTCAAAAGCCACAGGAAGTGTCTTCAGAGCGCAGAGCTCCTGCAGTTCTATGCCCCAAAGACTCGTGGTTTTTGATACCTGTTAAGCCAAGCTTCCAGGTGGTCTGGGCCTGGAAAACTCTCTCATCCTTGGCAGTGCCAGGGCTGGTGTTTGCTTCAGGAATGAAATGCCTGCTGGCTCGGTGTGCATGTGTTAAATCTTTCCTGTACAAAGTGCTTCCATGAGTGAGAAAACCTTGTCACTGTTTCTGGCTTTGTAATATCCAGAAGCACGTGGAAATCCTTATTGCTGTTAGAGGTGCAGGTGTCCTGCTCAACTTCTGCCCAGTTCAGGGCACCAGTCTCACGAGAGGGTCGTGCTAGCAGGACTTCTCTAACCATGGCTTTCCTTGGGCGTGTGGAGTTGGTAAAAGAGGAAAATTGGGTGAAAAATGCTAATTTTCCCCCTGCTTGAGCAGCGGGGCCGTGCAGTGTCAGCTCTGCGAGGGCCGGAGGACGCTGTGCTGCCCTTCCTGTGTTCACTCAGCTGGGAACAGGCCTGGGAGCTGCCGTGGGGTTAAACCAGCCCAGCAGAAGCGAGCAGGTCTCAGACCTGCCAGGTTTTGACCCTCCGTTTAGCTGCCGGTCACGCAGCAGCACGATGGTGGTGCTGGCGGGAGGATGCGGCTGTTCCCCTGCAGCCCAGCCCTGCGCTGGTGTCGCCCTGGGGGTCTGGGGGGGCTCAGGCAGTGCTGCCCCTCTGTGCCACTTCACCTGGGCCGTGTCACATCTGCTGCCAAGGTGTGGGGTGTCTGCACCCCTTGGTGACCGCACCGGGGCCTCCAGAGGCTGTGTTATGGGCGAGTGCTGCAGCTTGGGGCTGCACGCCCGGCTGCAGCTGCAGCTGCGGCCAGACGCGGCGACCGGCTGTGACAACGCACCGGAGCCTTTGTCTCCGCTCTGCCCGCGCTGAGCGCCGGGGCCGCCGGGCAGGGAGGGCAGCGGCCGCGCTCGCCAGCCCCCGGTAGCTGCTTGATTCTCGCCGAGCTCCCGCTCCGCCGCGGTTCCCGGCGCGGGGGAGGCACCGCAGCCATGGCCGCCCGCCCGCACTGCGGCCCCGCAGCCCCGGCAAGAGGGAAAAGGAAGAAGCCCAGGGTGCGGTGAGTGAGCAGCACGGTCCCAGCTCTGCAGGCAGCTCCCTCGGGTGCGTCGGGGAGGGATGGGTGACCTGAGCTGGGGTGCTGCAGTACCTGCCCCTTTCCCAGGGTCTGCATAAAGATGGTTCCTGCCGGGTATCTGCTGTAGCGGTTTAAATAAATGAATAAAAACAGATAAGCGCGACCTTTGTCCGCAGGAGGTGCCTTTGTGAGCAGCGGAGGGAGGTCCTGCTTGGCCCCGGTGTGGTGGGAGGAGGGAAGCGGCTCCCGCGGCTGTCACGGCGTCTCCACACCGGACGGAGGGGTTTGCCTGTGGAATCCTGCCCTCTCCCTCTTTTTCCGCTGGCGAGATGGCCTCGGGCTGGCCCCTGCCTCTCCCGCAGATCCAGGTCTGTTCTTGGGATGCAGCCACACTCCTTGGCTGCCTGCAGAGGTGAGCCTGGAGACAAAACTGGCCGGTGTCCTCCCACTCCTCACTCAACTTGGTGCTGGGGAGTTTCCTTTTCCATCACCCTGCGTGGCCCAGGGGAGTTGGTTTTCCCCCCAAAACAGCGTGGGCCAGTTGCTGTTGCTGGGCAGGGGGGTGATGGAGTGAGCCCACGCTCGGGGTGGCAGCTGTGCCACTTGCCTGGGACAGGAGGGCCCTGGGGACAGCCACCAGTGTTACCAGCAGCACCGGGAGCCTGGGTGTTTTGGCAGGGGGAATGTCATCCCCATCCCCAGATGTGCTTTTCCATACCCCAGCACAGCCACTGGAACCACCCATGTGACCCCAGGGACAGGAAGGACCCTGCCTGTGGCCCTGCTTGCGAGGAGCCTGCTGTGGGCATGGAGTCCAGGGTCTGGCCAGGCAGAGCTTTGCTCCCCCTTCCCTGGGTGAGCAGAGTCCCCTCTCCCCAGGCCTCTCCCAGCTTCCCTGCAAACTCCCAGCTGTTTTCCCACCTCTCTCCAGCTCCTTGCACCCCTTCCCCCTGTGCCACTGTCACCTCGAGGCCACTGCCACTGCCCACCGTGCCAGCCACCCACCTGGGGCACACCAGGCACGAGTAGGGGTTCCCGTGGGCAGTGCCGGGAAAAGCGACGTCCCGCCAAGCCTGGCCTCAGGTGCGGCTCGTGCCAGGCTTTGAGCCTTACTCATCTCACGCTCTTCCTCCTCTGTCCCTGCCAGCGGGACCTGGCGCAGGCGTGGGGAGGGGGCGCTCCGGGAGGGTGATGTGTTTCCCAGATGGTTTTCCAGCGAGGCTTCCCCCAAACCTGCCAAGCTTCTGCCTGCAAGGTGGCAGTGGCACGGGCAGGGGAGAGCTGGGACCATCCCTGGGCCCTGCTGCTGGAGCAGGACCAAGCTGTTGGGAACAGCCCCCCCTTCCCTGCTTCACTCGCAGAAGCTTCCAGTTGTGGCTGACTCACTCCTGCTGTAGCTCCTTCTCTCTCCTTGTTTTGGATGGAAGTTTTCCATGGAAACCCACGCTGGGCCAGGCTGCGGGCTGGGATAAACACGGCTGAATCACAAAAGGCCGTTTCGCCAAGAGCTGTCAGATGGCAACAACAGCGTGTGGGGCCAGTGGGCACCCGCCCGGCCTTTGGGGGGCAACAGCATCACCTCTCCCTGCAGCCCCTGCCAGCTTTGCTGGCTCAGCCCCCCCGGCCCACCCTAAACTCCTACGGTGCCAGGATGCCACTTGGCAAAGCCAGGAGTGGGTGGCAGGCTTTGTCTAGAAGTTTTCTGGGGCCACGTGCTGCTTTCCCAGGGACGCACAGGGAAATCCCATCTGGCAGAGTCCCTTGGGACCTTCGCTGCAGGCAGTGTCCACCCCAGTCCTCAGCTGCCGGGCTCTGTAGGGTCGTGGCTCGGAGGTCCCAGAAAGACCCTTCCCACCCTCCTGGCCGTGCATAGGGACACACTCCGAAGCCTCTGGGTGTGTTGCCGGGGTAAGGCAGTGTTTGTGCCGTGCCTGTGCCCTGCTGAGCACTGCTCCACCATGGAAGAGGCCGTGGCAGGGGCTGTGATCCTCCTTGGCACCACGTTCCTTCCCAGCACCGCCGCGATCTCTGTGCTGAGGAGGAGCACGGGAGCTGGACAGCCTCTGTCCCCCGGCGCTGACGGCTGGCCCCAGGCCCAGAGGCTTGGAAGCGCCGTTGGAAGACAAGTCCCAGTGTCAGGAATCCAGGATATTTTTAAGGACTCTGGAAGAAAAACTAATTCCAGGGTGTCAGCAGGAGAGACTTGGCCTTCAAAACAACAACAGTGCAGCTGGAGCGTTCTGGGGCTGGAGCGTGGGGTCCAAGGGGCCACAGTGCTGCCCGTGGGACATGTCCCCTCACCCAGGGGTACCGTGGCAGGGACACGGATGCCATCATAGCCTGGACCTCACTGTGGTGCTGTTGACTGGGCACAAACAAGGAGGTGTTTCCCAGGGGATGGTGGATGGGTTTTGGGGCAGGGGTAACTTTGCTGGACACAACTGCGGTTTTACCTGAGGGCTGGTGGGACTGCCTGAAAATCCTCGTCCTGGAGGTGTGAGGTGCTTGGCCCGTCACCAACGGCAGCGATGGGAAAAGCGGGAGTCAAAGGGAACAAGCAAGAGACGTGGCAGTGCAGTGGGGACCTGCTGCCTCTGATCCTCCCCTGCCTGTGGCTCCCATGTCCCACTGTGGCCCTGCTGGCCCCTGGGGACCTAATGGTGGCCATGCCTGTCTGGGTGAGGGCAGAGCTGCCAGGTGCATGACCCCATGGATGGGCTGCATCACCCCAGGACTGCAGGTTCTTGTTCAGGGACTCTGCCTGTCCTCTTGCCGCTGCCACCGTCACCCACTTGGGGCTGACCCTACATCCTCGGTGTCCCCACGGGATTAGGTACCTCCCTCCCCTCCGGTCACTACAGCCCTTCCAGCCCCTTCTCTCCATCTCCAGGGCTGTGGGTCCCCGGTGCCCTCTGCGAGGGGCCCTGCCCGGCCAGCACCGGTCGCCGCCGGCTGCCGAGGGCCCGGTGCCCGGTGCCGGGGCAGGCCGGGCCGCTCTGACTTCGCCGCTCAGGAATCTCCTGGCCGCGCCGGGCGGGTTGTGCAACCTGCGACCGCCCCCGGC
>VYXC01010318.1:26921-154078 GCA_013397175.1 Platysteira castanea | reverse complement strand
CCTGACCCCTCCGTTGGGGCTAATGTGAAGCTTCTCCCCCTTCCTGAGCCCCCTCCTCTCCTTTGCACACGAGGCTCCGGGCGGCCGCCAGCAGCGACTGCCCCCGGCCTCGCAGCCACTGTGCCTTAGCCTGAGCTGGCCGCTCCTGCCCAGCTGCCCCCGAGGCTCCCGGGGCTGTCCCGGTCCCCCAGGGCCGGCGGTGTCCCCCGGAGCTGCCGTGGGGTGACTGGCGGCGGTGGCAGCACCCAAAGCACAGCTGGCAGCGCCCAGCGGGGCCCCGGCCCCCCCGTATCACGTCCAATTTGTACACGGGCTTCTCGCCCCTTTTTTTTTCTATAGTCGAAACGGAATGAGCAATAAAGTGACATTAACACGCGTGGCCTCGCGTTCTTCTCTGGGGAGGGGCCTGGCTGGTGCAGGGCTGATGCTGAGCGGGGCCAGGAGGTGACCCCAGGGGGAGTTTGGGGGTGCAAAGCTGCAGGGAGGGGACCCAGGGGGCTTTGCTGTGCATCTGGTTTGCCCAGACCCGCTGAGCTCGGGGGCAGCAGCAGCTGCAGGAGGGACAGAACCGCTGCCATCCTTATGTGTCCCATCGCTGTCCCTCCCTGGTGTCCCCCACCCCAACCTCAGCAGCAACTCCCCCGCCGACAGCAAATGACACACCACGCTGCACTGACACATGTTTAATACTAAAAATTATTAAAACCAACTTAACAAAACAACCCGAAGGTGGGCACTGCCCCAAGACAAGGGCTCCCAGCAGCCTGGCAGGGATGGCCCCAGATGCTCAAGCTCTGCTCGCTGTTGTGCCAGGTGGTCTGGTGGCACCAAAACTGTCCCATGGCTGAGCCTGTGACACGTCTGGCAGAGCTGCAGGGCCCTCCAGGCTGGTGGTACCTCGGGAAGGGCCTCAGAAGGCAGCGCTGGGGCAGTGCCGTAAGAAAACAAACACTGAAACACACCCGGCGTGGAGGAGAAGGCAAAGTCTTTGCAAAGCTGGCAGCCAGCACGGCTGTGGGCAAGGAACCGGGGCATGGGCGCTGTGCCGGCCGCTCTGTGCGCCCCACAGCAGCCACGGGCACCCCGAAGTCTCTGTGGGACAGGCTGCGCCCCGCAGCACAGACCCTGTGCCCCGTGCCCCGGGCTGGGCACTGCTCTGGCACAGGTCATCCAGCAAAACCCTGCGTGTCCATGGCGCTGCCGAGGCTCCCACCCCGGTGCTGGCCCCGGCCGTAGGGCTGGGCAGCTGGCACGGGGGTCACTGGGCTTCCTGATGCAGACACTGGGTCCGAGCCACCCACACAGGAAAGGAAAACGCTGGGCTCCGTGCTGCTGCTTCCTCCGCCACCTCTGACACTTCCCTCCCACGGCCGCGGCGCCCCAGCGGGGACCAGGGGTGGCCTCGGGGTTGCTCCCACCCTCGGCTCATGGGACTGGGACTTGACAGAGCTCCAGGGGCTCCCAGTTCAGGGGTTAATGCTCCCTCTTAGCTTCTGTATCTGTGTGTCACTGGGGACGGGACACTTGGTGACGTGACAACGTGGGGTGTGGAAGGTTTAGCAGCACCCCAACCCCAAATCCAAGCGGGGAATGACCCAGGGACGAGGCAGTGGCTCCATCCATGGACCCTCTCTAGGCAAATAGCAGGGCTGAGCATTTCTGTGGTTCTCTCTGACCCTGCAGCCATAGGCAGAAGCCAGATCCCACATGGAAGGGGGCCTGTGGCAATGTGAGGACACACAGCACCCGTGGGACAGCCGGTCCTGGGGTCCTTGGAGAATTTTGTTAGCCTCACACCGAGTCTTAGGTCAAAAGCGTGCCTAAAGGTAGCAGGGTGGGACAAAGGGGTTTGGAGAGAAGGGAAGGGACAAGTAATGGCTGGGGCAGGCAGGAGATCAGGACAAAGCAGCTGTGGGGGTGTTCAAAGCCTCCCCCAGCAAAGCAGGCAGGGCACACACCTGGAAACTAACCTACACTGAAAAAACAAAACTCAACAAGCAAACCCCGCACCAGGGAGAGGAGAAACCCCTCGGCAAGCAGCACTCCTGCATGGGGCAGCACACGGTGGGGAAGGGGATAGGGACCTGGGGCTGTCTGGCCACGCAGGAAAAACAGGCCGGGGCAGGGGGAAACCTGCCCGTGAAGTCCACGGCCTCTCCAAGGGGTACAGGCTGGACTAAGCAATCCCAAAGTCCGTGCCAATGTGTCCCCAATCTCTGCCCTACGCAGCCTACAAACCCAAAGAGCCACCAACGCGCGGCTCGAGCTCTCTGCACCCAAGCAAACCAAGCAAAAGGCTGGCGACCCAGCACGGGGCTCACCCAAAGCTTCCCTCGCCAGCGGGGCTCTCCAGCTCCGTGCTGGCCCTGCCCAAAGGCCGGCGGGACCCTCAACGGCCCAGCCTCCACGTGAACCATCCACAGCAATGACCTTCCCAGCTGGTCTGCCCTCGGGGGGCCCTTCGCAGCACGGCCATTCTGGGGTGGGTTGAAGACGTGGCGTTTATTGTTCGTGGTGGGCTGGCGGCGGTGGCGGCGCGGCGAGGCGGCCGCTGGAGCCGGGCTCCCACCCTCAGGGGCTGCGTGACTCGCTCAGGGGCCCTGGGCCCCGCTCGGCCCCCTCAGCCCTCCTGGGCCCACTTGAGGAAGGTGGGGATGTCCCGCACCGGCACGTTGCGGGTCAGCGCTTTGACTCGCAGGTTCCGGTCGTCCGTCAGCAAAACCACTTCCCTGAGCAAACGGATGGGATCGTCTGCAACGAGACACACACAGAGAGTGCCGTGAAGCTCAGGCCTGCCCCAGGCCTTGCGCCCATCCCACGGCGTGTTCCCCTTCCCTCCCTGCTCCCTGCTCCCAGCTCCTTGCCAAGCTTCCTGGTGGGCCTCGGAGGCAGCCCTGCACCCTGAAGGCCGCCTGCTCCCCTCTCTGTGCTGCCCAGGGATGATTTGTGATCCCTGCCCGCTGCCCACATGGGGTGATGGACTGGCCACAGGCTGGGAAGAGGAGGTCCCTGCCTGACCCAGGCCAGGAAGACGGCCCGCGACCCTGGCTCCAGCAGGAAGCTGGTGCTATTATTCTGTTGATCTCATTACGAGATCTAAAGCCACCCCTTAATTTTTTGCGGAGCTTTTTTGGAGTCGCCACTGACACCGAGGCGTTTCTGGCTGGGGCTCAGACAGACACCGAGCTGATGCCTGAGAAACAACCGAAGGGATCTTGCCCCCAGATGGATGAGCTGCCCCGCACGCAACGCGCCGGGCTGGGATGTGGGAGCCACGCTGATGTGTGTGCGAGGCAGGGGAAGCATATGGGGTATGTGTAAGCAGCTGGGTCCTGTGACCAGAGTACTGTTCCTATGAGCACAGGAAACACAGTGCCTCCGAGCCAGGACGGGAATGGAAAAAACAGAGTTTATGGGAGCCCAACATGGGCCCAGATTGGCTGCGCAGGGAGCGGCAGGACGAGGGGAAGGGGAGGGTGGCCAGGAACGCGGGCTACGGTCACGGCGTCGGGGCTGGGGACGGCGGGCGAGCGCCCGGCCGGCCTGTGCGGGAAGGAAGGGAACTGGGGGCTCAGTGGGAAGGCAGGCCAGGGACTGAGAGCTGCCTCAAGTGGGCCCGGGAGGTTTTGCGCGGACACTTTAAGAAATGTGTAACAATAAACATCCTCTGCTCCGCGCTGGTGACGCGCCTCCTTGTTACAAACCAGAGGCTGTCAGCTTGTCAAGCCCCATTCCCCATAATCCACATGATTTCAAAATTCAGCATCATTTGCACATAAACATTTGGTGACGGTTTCTCTGTGAATCTGACAAGTTAAGCTGCTAAGAATTCGTGCTGACAAATGCGGGTTGATTTCTTGGGCAGCTGCTGATGCGATTCCCATCCCTGCCGCCCTGGCAACAGCCTGGAGGCTGTCTGGTCCCAGCACACAGGGCTGATGCCAACCAGGAATCCAGAGGAAAGAGAGTTCTGGACAGAAGGCACCAGGGGTCGTGTGGAGGAGGCATTTTCTGGCCCTTTGTCACCACAGAAATGGCTCTGTGGACGTTTATGGTGGGTTTGTCACAGGCCGGGGCATCCCCAAGGTGCCGTGAGGTGACATTTGGCAGTGAGGTGGGAGGGCCACAGCCTGGGGCTGACCGGAGGCAGGAGGTGGCACCTTGGTGTTGAAAGAGGCAAAATGCAGGAGGGAACAGATCCAAGGGCCATGAAAGAGAAACGGGAGGAGTCCCTGGAATGCAACAGAGAAGGGACAAAGAGGATGTGAGGATGTCCCACCTTTGTTGGAGGGCATGAAATCCTTGGCCTTGTCATTGCAATAGTGGAGGCAGCAGGACAGAATCAGGTCATCATTGTTTCCCTGGAAAAGAAAGGGCAAGGTTACCCCTGGCAGGGAAAACTTTGCAACCCCAACACCCTGACTGCTGCACTGCCTCAAGACACCCTGACACAGCTCAGTGACAGCAGGGCTGCTCCAGGCTGAGACACAGGAGCCTGCTCAGCCACTGGCAGAGTGGGGGCACAGAGCCACCCCGTGCCCAGAGCTCATGATCCTCAGGGTCCCTGTGTTTCCCTGAGGAGGTGCTGGCAAAGAGCTCCCTGCCCTCAGTGTCCAGGATGCCCCTTACCTGCTGGCCAGTGGTGTCCTCGCTGCGGAAGGAGATGGACTCCAGCTCGTTGCCCCGGCTGGTCAGAGCCCTCAAACAGTTGTCCCTGCTCTCAAATCGCTCCTCCAGGAACTCGATGGACTTCCTGGCTCTCTCCTGCACTTGGCGGGCATAGCCTGCAGCCCGGTGCTCCATCTCTGGGCCCTTGGCCAGGCCATCCAGCTCGTTTATCACTTCAAACAGGAAGAGGAGGTACAGTTACTATGGGACAAGGTGCTCCCGTGACCTGCTGCTGGAGCACGCAAGTTGCCAAGGCCTCGGGGCCGGGGCACTGGGAGCTGGCTCAGGAAATCTGGGTTCAGCTGCCGAAGTGTCCCTGGGCTCCTGGGCTTGGCTGCGGGTCTGGAAAAGCTTTGCTGCCTTCCACCTCCGTGGGTCACCTGGCTCGGCCCCGAGAGCACAGGCACCTCGCCCCCACAGTGAAACTGGTGAGAGCAACTGGTTCTGCTCTGCCACACACTGGGGAGCATCGCTGTGTCCCCCACCCCACCCTCCTGCATGATGACCGACAGCACGTCCGTGCCCGGGGGTGTCAGGAAACCCTGAACTCCTGCATCCTGCTTCTCTATCTCTGAGCACAGCGAGGGCCAGTGGCACCGTGCCTCCTGCCCGTGGGGCACTGCCTGGCTCTGCACTGTCTGGGCTGCACATGGGAACAGGAAGCAGGCAGTTCCCACCCTGGCACTATTTCCCACACAAATCCCAGGCCTGTTTTCCCACCTGAAGCCACCACCCCCTGCTCCTGGCAGTGAACACGCTCCTTTCAACACCTCACCCATCTGGCTTCGCGCATCTGTCCTGCCTCGAGATGAGCTTGGAATCCAGGTGGATTCCCAGCCCGCTCACCTTGACTGGAACCTCTTGTACTGCTGCCAAGTGGTTGGGAGCTGCAGCTGCTCCAGCCCGACGAGCCCAAGGGACCCCAGAGCCCCAGGAGGGACCAACCCTTGGGTGCTGGGGCTGCTGGAAGAGCCGCTACGAGCGTGTGAGCGACGACGCTCGTGTGCGCATCTGGACACACCCTCGAATGTCCGGCCTCACAGCTGGCAGCAGGGCCGGGCACACAAATGTGCATCCAGATGTGCAAAGCAGAGTCCCTCGGCTGCGTGTGCACGGAGCCGTGCGCGCGGCAGAGCTGGTGTGCACGTGTGCGCGAGGGAGCCTCGGCTCCGTGTGTGTGTGTGTGTGTGTGTGTGTGTGTGTGTGTTTTAGCCATGGCTTCATTTCTGAAGATTGTTTCCGAGCTTGGAGCCAAGTCCTGAGTTCAAGTGGGAACTATGCATTCCTTGGGGGGTTCGGGGAGAGAGCTCGGGGTCTGAGGCCTCTCCCCAGTGCTGTGAATCACTGCCCGGGGAGCCTGCGTGATCGCTCTGTTCCATGGTGAGACTGGCACTCACTGTCTGGGTATTCCAATTAAATCTGCGTGGAGCTGCTTTGCTCTTCCCTGGCTGGAGACTCTTCTTGCTACCGACCTGATGCTGCCATTTCCACACAATGCATGGCTGGGCCCGGGGTGGGGGGAGCCGTGCAAGAACGGAACATCAAACAGGAAAAGCTGGTATTCCCTCCCGAAATCCGCCTTCCTGCTTCCAAGCTAAACAGGCTTCAAAGGGGAGGCTTGTTTGTGCTTCTGCACCAGGCCTGGCTTCTCCATGGCGGGGTCAGGCTCAAGGAGCACGGAGCAGGTTAAAGAGCAAGAGAAACAAACCCAACGAGAAGCCAAGCGCTTAACCCCTTGCTGCATCCCCGGGAAGAGCCGGGAGTGATGCCGGGGGAAGGGCACTGCGCTTCTCTCCAGCCTGCCCATGGGACATGGCACCAAGGCCTCTGTCCCCAGCAGCCACAGGCCCAGGGGATGGCTTTCTCCTGCCCACACTGATGGCTGTCCTTGGGGACGAGTGGGAATGTCACCAACACCTGGTGTGGACATGGAGTTGCTGGCTTTGGGGTGCTTTTGGGAGGCTTGCAGGAGCAGTGGGAGATGAGTTACTCCATCCCTGTATGATGGGGCAGCAGGACAAGAGGGCACTGAAGGTGCTCTATCCTGCCTGTGGCAGGGCAGGCTTTTGCAGGCTGAGGGCAGCAGCATCTCGGACAGGGACAGGACCAGAGTTTTCAGCTCTCCTGCTGCCCCTGGCTGGGGTTTGCTGGAGAAGCCTCAGAGCAAGCACCGGAGTGCACCAGGAGGCAAAGCCATGGCTCCAGGGCAGATCCCACTCTCCCAGGTGTTCCACAGCCCCCAGGGCTTCCCAGGCTCTGCTGGTGCTGCCGACTGCCTTCCCTTGGCTTCTGCAGTGCCAAGCCACGGAGCAACTTGGCAGCTCCTGTGCTGAGCTGGGCAGACATCCAGCCCTGCTCTGCCCACCCAGGGGTGCCTTCCCCAGCCCCAGGAATCCCTCCTGAGCTGGGCTGCTCACCCTGAGGGGAAGGGAAGCAGCTGGACGTTGGCTCTGGGGCAGGCAGAGCTGTCTGCTGGACACCAGGGGTCGAGAAGGAACCCCCACGATGGCTCAGAGGGCAGCACCCTGCACGCCACGGGGTGCACCTGTGCCACCTCCCTGCCTGGACACCGGAGATGCCCACAGGACACGGCTGTTCCCCAGCCTCCCGAGGCTGTGGAAGGGACGTGGGCTCTGCAAGGCTCAGCCCCACTCCTGCCCCAGCCTCTCCTGCTGCCCTTGGGGATCCTGTGAGTGCCAGGCTGGCAGCGGGCCGTGCCAGGCGCCCGAGTGCCACTGGCCGGAGGAGCGGCACCTCCAGCCCGGAGCGTGATCAAACACTCAGAGCAGAGGCATCGAACCAAATCCTGCCGCCACCCCGGGAGACCACCCAGCAGCACAGCCGTTATCTGCCAGGGTGAGTGTTTACCAATAACGGGAACCAGCTTGCTGTTTTACTGCGAGCTTTATAAGGATAAAAAGAAGGGCTGGGCTTGAGCAGCTCCGGGACGCTGGGACACAGGCCGGCCATTTGCTCAGCCTGCCTAAGCCCCGGCTCAGCTGGGATAAGCTATCTGCTCTGATTGTTTAACAATTCCTCCTCCTCGCTCCCTTGGAAATTCCCTCCAAATCCTGTTTAACACCCATCTGCTTTCTCCCGGCCCCTGGCACCCCCAAACGCACCGGGAGAAGTTTGCTGAGTGCTGTGGGCAGGAGGCTGGCAGGGAGGGAGCAGAGTGACAGGGGCTGAAGGAATGCCAACAACGACTGGGATGAGACAGGGCAGGATGAAGTACAGTCCCACGGCATGAGCTGACCAGCTCCAGACCACACAGGCACTGCGGGCACGTGGGGCATGGAGAGAGGGAGTCAGCCTGGAGGGACAGACCACACTGGGGGAGAGGGGAAGCCCCCACCACAGCACTGGCCCTACTCACCGATCAGGGGCACCACCAGGATGAACTTCCTGCAGTCCAGCAACGTGACCAAACTGCCGAGGTGGTCGATGAAACCATTGGTGTCTGGGACCAGAAAGACAGGTCTGATCTCCAGCTCCATCTGCCTCATTTGGCTCTGGTCTTTCAGCACGGCCTGGAGGAGAAGGAAGGACACATGGTGAGTAAGGAGGATGTCGGTCCTCTGACCCGTGGACCTGAGAGCAGAAGATAAGCCTGGCTGGCACGTACAAATCCACGTGAAGGAGACTGGGAGGAGGCTGCATCCATCCCACCTGCACACCCCAAACACCAGCTCTTGCAGGCCCACATTACACACGTGAGCAGGATGGCAAAAGCCTCCAAGAAAGCACTGTCCTAGAAAAACAGCTCTGTCCAGGCTCTGGGAGAACTGGGACCAGCCTTGAAAATAGAGATATTTTGGGAATTGTCCTATTTGTGGGACTGGCAGCTGCCAGGATCATCTGCACCGATGCCAAGGGGGAGGGAGGACAGGGGTTCTGGGGCTTTACAGGGAAACAGGTCAAGGTGACAACAGACAAAACAGACCAGTTTGGGATGCCTAAGTCCTGCCAGCAGCCTCCTAACACAGGGACCCCAAGCAGGCAGCCAGAGGTCTGTGGGGTAGGGATCCTTGGCTGAGTATCTCCCTCACCGTCCTACCACCTCCTGCACATGCCTTGCCTTTTCCGACTCCATCCAGCTGGGAAATCAGGTGGGTTCCAGCCCTGAAAACTCACAGTACTGTCCTTGGTCGAGCCCTTCACACCCACAGACACCAGAGGTGCTCACACTCCCAGGGGGAGGGTCTGCTGGGGCTCGCTGGCCGCCCTCTGGGCTGCACCTGGACCTCTGGCCAACGCTGGCTGCCAAAACGGGACCCCAGAGCTCACGTATGACTTTCGAGGCTCTCGAAGGACTTGGGCTCTTTAGTAAGTCACAGGCTTAAAAAACTCAGGATGCTATTCTAGTGCTTCCTCTGCTTAAAAATAGCTTCCCTGGACTTGCTGATGTTTGTTGCCTCTAATAGGAACCGGTCACCCATGGAGCACAGCAGAGCTGCCGTGGAACACATCCACCATGCAAACCCTTCTGAGACTGGGCTCGGACCCACCAGATGTGCCCTGGGCACACGTGGTGACCGCCGACCCTGTCCTGCCCGATGTTATGGGCAGCTCCCCCTGCCCACGGTGAGGATGCCAACCCTCCCTCAGTCATGCCAAACCCTTGGAGGCGCCCTGGAACAACGAGCTGCATGGGCCAGGAGTGGCCATGGAAAGAAGTGGTTTTTAATTCATTTCCAAGTGTTGTCATCTGGCTTTAAATCAAGGCAGCTTGATGCTGCCACCTCCCACAAGTGTCTCCAGGCAAGGCAGCAAGCAGAACCTCACCACGTGCCTCCCACCCTCCTTCTGGCAGTGCTGGTCCTGGGGACGTGGCTCCCATGGACCCTGAGGGGTGACAGGCAGAGCAGGGAGCATGCCAGGTCCTGTCTGCTGCACGCCAGCGTGAGGATATGCCTTCCCCATCACACAGGGGACACATCAGTGTCCCCAGGCTGAAGCTCTGTACCAGCCACATGCTAGATACCACTTCTGCCTGTGCTCTGCCCTGGCACTCGCCAGTGGCACAGGAAGAGCCACAGTCAGGGATAACACAGAATCAATTCCAGCGTGGAGCTGCTGCTGCCTCCTCACCACGAGAAGAACAGCAGGTGGGGTTTTGGGGTGTGAGAGGAGCTGCTCATCCCTGGGAGGCACCGGACCCTGCTCCTTCTCCTTGGGGAGATGGAGAAGGACCCCATTGACCAATGCAGAGACCCAGAGAGTGGGGAGTCCCTTGTGTGGCGGCCAAAGAGGTCAATGGCCCTGAAGTTGCAGGAAGTGGGGGTGAAATCAGGCAGTCTCCGCTGAATAGTGACAGTCCTGTGTGAACATGAGCTGGCAGCAGGACGGGACCCCCTCCTACACCCCAATGTGGTTCCTGAGCCTGAGACTCGCCCCAGCCCATTCAGGTGACCTCAGGAGTGCGAGCAGGACGCTCTGGCCAGGGGGCACGGGGGTGACGGCGGGGAGGGCAGTACCCTCGTGTGTGGCATTTGCCCCGGCGGCTCTCGCGGGCCGTACCCGGCCGATTCCTGGCAGCCGCCAGCAACGCCTGTGCCGGCCGTCACGTCCCATTCCGCTCGCCGGGCCGCCCGGTGAGAGAAGGACACAGGATGCGCCGGGAGTGAAAGAGCGAGGTCGGCGGGGAGCGTGCCAAGTCCCCGCGCACAGCTCCGGGCCGCTCGGGGAGCCAGAGGGAAACTCGCCTTTGCAGAGTTCAGAGGCCGGCAGCGAGATTTATTTTTGTTTGTGTGAGTAAAAGGCTGCAGAAGCCTCCGGCCAAGGGGTTTGGGGGAGAGAGGAGTGGCCTGTGATTCATGCGGACGCTGGCTGGCCCCACGCCAGAGATGAAAGGGAGCCCATGCGCGGCAGAACCAGGGAGGCCAGTTCTGCCTTAACCCTTCTGCTGGTCCGTGGGGCACGGTCCCGTGGGGAGGAAGGGGAGCACGGGGTGTGGATCGGGATGCCCACGTCTGGGACCTGGCTTCTGTGCTGCCAGGAACGAGCTGCTGGTCCCAGCGTGCCTCAGTTTCCCTAAAACGAGGACAGGGAAATGGTGGCCTGTGTGTCCTGCTGGGATGTGGGGTCTGGAAACCACCCCGGGGAGTGCAGGGTGGATAGAACAGCAGAGGTACAGCCTCACCCTGGCCCAAGTGTTTTGGGAGAGCCTGCTTTTAGCTTTGGCTTATTTGGGTTAAACATATAGGCTCGGCTTGGCTCAACTCAGCGGCAGGGTGACCCCACAGAGCTGGACGTGGCAGGGGACCTCTGAGGCCGGGGGCTCCTTGCCCTCCCCCGGGCTGCCAGCTGCACCCGCACACTGCGGTGCCAGCGCTGCTCCCGCCCGCAGCCCCCTGCCCATCCCGCTGCTCCGGCCACGGGGGCTTCTCCCGGGAGCTGGGCCGGAGCCGGAGGTGGCTCCCCCGGCTGCCCCAGCTGGTGGCAGCACTGAGATCCGACACTCCTGCACACGCAGTCCCAAATTCCCAGCTCATCCATCAGCTGGGATCACCTGGGGAATTCCCCGGAAGTCGATGCCCGGGTGAGGGCTTCCAGCGTGGGCAGGGGACGGGTCCCCCAAAAGCCAGGACTTTGTGCAGAGCGACACGGGGGCGAACCGAGGGCCTCCACCAGCAGCACGGAATAGGAGAGGGCTCCACACGGGCCCTGGAGCGCCGCACACGGACCCCGGAGCTCCTCTGCCCGCGGTGCCAGCACGGCAGAGAGGCCGAAGAGAAAACTGCCCCGCTGCCTTCGGGACAGGTCACACGGGGTCACGCCTCTCGGCCAGGCCGGCAGGGCCACCACCATCCTGCCACCACCTCTCCTGCCACCACCTCTCTCCTGCCACCACCTCTCTCCTGCCACCACCCGCTCCCCAACCGCGGCCGAAGCCGGCGCCGCTGCCCCTTCCAGCCCCGCGCGCTCCGTGGGGATCGCATTTTCCAGGGCCGAGAACAATGCCTCCTCCAGCCTCTCTGCTCCAGGGCTTCCTCCTCCCAAGGCTCGTCCCCAGCGTCTTCCCCGGGAGTAAACGTGCCCCGTGGCTGGTAGCACACCGGGGCCGCCGCCGCGGCGGAGCCGCCGTGGGTGGGTGTGCGCCTTCCGCAGGCAGCAGGCACCAGCTCCCAGGCAGGTGCTGAGCCGGCCGCGAGTGCGCCCGCGGCATTGTTCCTGCGGGGAGGGAGAGCGTGAATGGGGCACGGCTAAATTTAGCCACTTACTCACACTACCGCCACAAAGGAGCGGCTGCATCTTAAGGGGGCGGCCGTTCCGTGGGCTCAGAAGGGACAGGAGAGCGGCTATTTTGGGAAGACATGTCATAATTGGCCGCCCCGGTTGAGCTGCTTCTGTAATGCTGAGCAAAACAATAGCAGCATCCAGAGGAAGAGCCTGTTATGTTTCAGGTGGGATGTTTTCAACCGGTCAGGAAACTCGACCGCTCCCAGCGCGCAGCGGCGGCACAAAGGACAGGGGACGCTGAACAGCATGGACCGAGGGCTGGCCAAGCAGCAGGACATGCTGTGGGCTGGGGACAGCCCCGACTGAGAGTGCTGCCTGCCCCAGCAATGTCGCTGCCACCTCTTCTTGTCCACCTGCCTGCCTGGCCTCTCCTCCCTCCAAACACCTGAGCAGCACGCAGGGATGAGCCTGGTCTTTCACCTCGTGCTGATGCATCGCTGCTGTCACCAGCTCTGTCCCAGTGTGGGCATGTGGTGAGGGCAGTGGCAGGCTGGCAATGGAACCAGGGAGCTGCTGTGCATCTAGAGGTGCCCAGGGACACAAGAGACTTGACCCTGCTCTGGTCTGTCTTTCAGAGTAATGGTTTTGAGCATTGTGCTCATGTAGGGCAATGGAGCTGAGCTGAGCTGAGCTCCCTCTAAAGCTGGTGCCGCCCGAGGGCCAACCCCGTTTGCCATTTACCCTGCCTGGACCTGTGCTTCCCCAGCAGCTCAAGCCACAGTCCTGCACACAGCCAGGACCGGGACAGGGACCTAAGGAGAGCAATGAAGCTCAAATCCCCCTCAAGGTGTCCACCAGCAGTGAAGCTGGGCTGCCAGAGATCGGGGAGCAGGGCAAAGGCAGGAAAACCTGCAGGGGAGAAGGCACTGACTCTACCCATGAGAGGCACAACTCTGCAAGTCCCAGGTGAGGCTGTGACACTGCACTCTCCTTGGGCACAGAAAGAAACCAGACAGCCAAGGCTTTGCCCTGCAGCCTGGGGGCTGCACAAACCACCACAGATCCCACAGGAGGCAGCCACAGCACCTGGACCTGAGTCCCCACTGCTGTGTGGGGAGCTGAGTCCTGTGCACTGAGACAGGAGCCACATCTGCTGGACTCGGATGGAGCTGTGACTTGTCCCCAGAAAAATGAAAGAGTGACTTGGAGAGCAGCTGGCACTCCCTAGGTGGGCAGTGAATGAGAGGCTGTAACAGGGAAGGGAAAAGGTCCCCAGCTCCCATGAAACACTAAATGTGCTGGGAAGAGCAGGAAGGTCAAGGATCACAGGTTATGAGGGAAAGTGGAGGGGGTGGATGCTGAGCTGGCTCCAATCTGGCCTCCCCCAGCAGCATTTTCCACCCGAGCTCCTCTGCTGCTCCAGCTGCGTGGTCAGTACCCGGGCAGGGAGAGGACTGGGGCAAGCACACATGTTCTGCTCCAGGCCATTCCCAGCCAGCTCCGGCCTGGATGACTTTACTGAAGCCCCAAGGACTTCTCCTCCACCCCGCGCCTTCAGACTCCAACTGCACCTCAGCTCTCAGCTGTGCAGCCCCTGAAGCTGCCCACACCCTCATTTTGACCTCGCTCTGCCTGCGAGCATCGGCCCCAGCACGGCCGGGGAGGAAGGGAGGAGCAGGCCGGGGGGAGAAAGCCCCTGACAACAACAGGCAGCCCCCACTCTCCCCGCAGAATGGGCAGCGGCCATCCCGGGGGGCCCCGCTGCAGCTGCACCGCTCGCCGGGATCTGCTGCGCGCTGCCCTCCCCGAACATGTGCAGTTCCTGTTTGCTGTGTCTGTACACGGCAGTGGGAAGTGGGGAATTTACTTACACCTCCCGCTTAACAACCACGGGAGGCTGGAAGGCTTCAGGCCGCTTTAATTTACAGCCCATCTCTCCAATCTCTCGCTCGTTTGGTTGCTGCTTTCTTCCTCCTTGAATTAACGTGACCCAGGTACCTGCCAACAATAATGGACTCGCTTGCGGGGGCGGCCCCTCCCTCCCGGCGCACAAACTTCTACCTTCGCCTCGATACGAATTGCTCCGAATTCAAATGAAAAAAAAAAAAAAAAAAANGAAAAGAAAAAGAGAAAAAAGGCGAAATCTGAAAAGGTTGGGGTGGGTTTGGAAAAGCGAAGCGCAGTGGTTCTGGGCCCGGCGCCAGTAGCCCGAGGGTACACATGTGCAGGCTCTCCCAGTAGGGCCTTCAGCAGCCCTGTTTTACAACCACCTCGGCACACACTGCAGAGTTCACGCATATGGCCAGACAGATGTGTCTGGCTTACGTTCAAGGCTGGAAAATGAAGAATTATGGAAGTGAAGGGCCCTGGGCATTAGAGAGGGCGGAGGTGAGGGGGAGGGGAGCCAGGGAGAATTTTTCCTCTGCTGAGAAATCCTCATCTGGGCTGCGAGGCTGGAGGAAGAGGGGTTGCGAGCGAGGAGGCAGCCAACAGCCATCCATGCATGTGAGATTGCTCTTAAAGCAACAGGGTGCATCGCCAGGCGTCTGCTCCCAGTCCAACCAGTTTACTTCACCAGCTCCCACTGGGAAACACGCTCACATCAGGCCAGGGCCAGGCCAGGATCACCTGCATCCCGTCTGTTTGTCCCCATAACGATGGCAACGCTCTGGCCGCAGCAGCCCTTCGCAGACTATTTTTCCGCCGCTGGCTTCTGCATGAACTCTGCCGTTCACGTCCCACCCTCTCCCTGTCTGCCTGTGCCCCGCTGCACAGGAACGCTGATTTCTCACCAAATCTCACTGTCACGGAGCCTCTGCCCTGGGTGGGGGCACAGCTCACTGGCACACACACAGGAGCCACTGCCCTGGGGCACAGCTCACTGCCTGGCACACATGGCACGACAGCCAGCAGCTAAAGCATTGCCCTGCCACTCCTGGGTGTGCTGGCAGCTCCACAGGGAAGCTGTGTCTGGCTTTAAGAGGGTCCCAGAAGTCCCCAAAACATTCATTTCAAGGCCTGGGAGGGCAGATCCTACCTACAGTAACACGGATTTGGATCTTCCAAAGGGCCAAAGCTACGCTTGCTGCTGGGTTTCACAGAGGCAGCATGTGGCATTACACCCAGGAAGGTCAAGGTGCTATGGGACATCCCAAGAGGCCCTTGAAGCATGGTAGGAAAACAGCTGTGCACCACTGGCAGAGTGAGGTGGGATCAGCCCATCCTACCTGAATCTTGTCTTGACGGCGCTGCTGCTCGGCAACTTTCCTGGCCAGCGCTTGCTTTTTGGCTCTGAGCTCCTTGATGTCCATCTCTCCTCCGCTGCCTTCAGTCTCAGAGTCATCTTCAAAGGCCTCAATCCTCACATCATCCTCCTTCTTCCAGGAAATGCAGAAAGAGAGAAAAACAGGAGGGCAGTCATTGTAAGGGATGCTGGTGGCAGGGATCGTTCTCGTTCTGCTCTCCCTTTTCCAGCAGACAAATCCCTGTCAGGCACAGTCCATCATCCCTTGCTGATGGGTGACTACGTTTAAACATCCCAAAGAAGCCAGATAAATAGTAAATATTCAGGAAATGACAAGGTGAGACAGGGGCAGGAAAGGCAGCGACCAGGCAGGGCAGGGGCAGCCCAGCTTAATGCTCTGTTCTAAAATCACACCCTCTTCCTCACCTTGGAAAACTCTTCCCACAGCCTTGGGTGAGTCACTGATGTTTTATAGCCTCTAGTTCTGTGAAATCATGGTATTTCCCTGTCTCTCTGTTTTGCCTGGCTGTTCAGGCTGCACATCCCTGTTCAGGCTGCTGCTTCCCACCTCCCTGCACCAGGGCTGTACGAGGCTCCTCTAACGCTGCTGCCTCACCCCACAAGGCACATGGGCTGCTCATCCTGACAGGAACCTCAGACCCATGAACTCAGGTGCCCGTCTCCATTTTTGATCTCTGAGCAGGCCAGAGAGATTCCTGCACCCACCCCAAAACTTCCAGCTGCTCTGGAACAGATGTTTCAGAAGGAGATGCTCAAAATCTAGATTTTAAAGCTCCACATGACGGAGCATCCACTGTGTCTCAAGGTCGTTCATTTCAACAGTTAATGACTTCCTCTGTTAACATTTCCACCCTACTTCTAGTCAGCCTTTGCCATGCTCCTGCTGTCCAGGAACCTTGTATTTGATCAACTCAAGGGTCCCTGGTTCTCCATCCTCCTGCCCACACGAGCACATCCTGTCCTAGAGACCCTTCCCTGGGGTTCCCCACCAGTTCTCCAGACCCTTCCCAGTATGCCTGCACTGCCTGAACTGGAGACCCCCGAAGGAGCCATGCTGTTCCTGCTTTAGGTGGAGGCTACACTGGCCTGTCCTCATGTGCCCGAATCTCTGGGATACAGGAGGGTGGGAGGTGGTGGCTGGTATCTAATTGGGCATCACTCACAGCCAAGTTCTGCCCAAGCTTGGCTGCTCTTGGGTGGCCTTCCCAAGCCATGCCATTACCCATCCTCCCTTCTCTGCACAAAATCCAAGGGTTGTGACAGGGCTGGGAAGAACTCCCAGATGGCACGTGGCCAGAAAGACCTGCTCTGAGCCCCTGGAGGGCTGCAGGAGACAGATCCTGCACAGAGGGGTAAGAGCAGGGCTATGCTCCCTGCCCTGTGCAGGCTGCCACGACACGTGTCAGCAGAAGGGGCTCGTGGCCTTAATTTAGAACAACCCCAGCGCTGCAGAGTTGTGCACTCAATCATTTCACCCAGACCGCGCGCCCGCCTGGCCACAGAACCACCTTCTCTTCTCTCCTTGTGACCTTTTAGCCATGGGAACAAGGAAGATGGGAGCCCTCAGGCTCACTTCCCTCTGCCTGGACCACAGGGGATGGGGGGATGCTGCCAGAGGGAGAGTGTCACACCAGGGCCTCTGGGAAAAGCCTCTGTCTGCTGCAGATCTGCTGCAGTGGGCCAGGACCTGCTTGCCCACAGTGGTGGTGGTCACTCTGGCGAGCTGGAAGCTCCCTTGAGATCAGAGCCCAAGAAGGAAGCTCCAGGGTTGCACAACGAGCTCACAGAGAGATTCCCACAGCCCAGCAGAGACTGTGGGGACAGGGCAGGAGGGAGCTCTCCTTGTCCTGGGCTTGTTCACAGCAGGAATTGGAGGGACTGACCCAACAAAAGGACCCTTCTGGAGAACAGGACCATCCCTGTCAGGACACTGGGAAGAACCTAAACATCCCCCCATATCCCACATGCTGGCTTGAAAACCTCCAGCACCTTCTCCAGCATGGACGGAGATCCAGGTCTCCCACCTTAGAGACAGCTCCTGCTGCCTGGGGATTTGCTGTCCCCTGCTCAGCCGGGACAAGGAGGGTGCTGAGTACAGGGCTGCTCTGGGCTCCTCTGACTTTCAGTTCCCATGGGACAGAGACAAGGTGCTGTCCCTGCACAGGGTGACTGATACCCCTCTGGCTCAGAGTGCCCAGCCCCAGCACAGGGAGGGGAGCCAGAGCGAGCCTGGGCAGCACCAGGCCACCCAGCTTCCCGTTCCCAACGCCTCTGCTCCTCTCTCCTGTTTCCCTGGCCTTTCCAACTGCAAGATTAAACAGAAGAAAGGAGTCAACCTGCAGAGCGGCTGGCAGGGCCCTTAAACACACACACGGAGCCTGGAGTGAAGCAAGGCCTACAGGAACAAGCAAGGGCAGAAAAACAAGAGCTGAATTCCTTAATCACATCAGGATGTGAGAGGCAGGGGAGGGACGGGGCGCCAATGTCAGCTCTTCCTGTACGTGTGCTGGAGGCTGGAGCTCAGGCCTCCGCCGCAACGAGCTCCACGGCTATAAACTTGATCCTGAAGCTGAACCCTGACACCCCCTCGCCCACCTCCTCTCCCGGGGCCGCGGCGCTGCACGTTATTAAAGCTCCCCCCACCCTGGGTATGAAGAAAGCAGCATCTGGAACTCATAGCGGCGCGCCAGATAGAGGCAGGCGGGCTGGGCTGGCAGGAAAGGGCACGAGCGAAGCACACTCGGGAGACAAGGGCTGTGCACCATTTGCCCCCCCGCCTCCCCCCCATAAAATGCACACGCAGCTAGGCCAGCTATAAATAGCGGGAGCTGCAGGGCAGGCAGAGGCTGGGCCCCACAGGGGTGATTCTTCCTTCACCGAGGCGCGCTCTTCCCGCACGGTACCTGATCTTCCAGTTGTTTTCCCTCTTGGCTTCCCATTTCCTTTCCCATGGCGTCTGGGACGGGTGCCACTGACACATATTTTCCACCCTTGAATGCCAGCAAAGGCTCTTCTTGTCCACAAAGGGCTTCCAGGAAATACTTCAGAACTGTGACCCTCTTGCAGTCGGCTGCAATAACCTACGGGGTGAGGACGAGGGGGGTGGGGAGAGGGAAAGGAAAACAAAGTCAGCGCAAAGGGGAGCGGATGAGTAACGACCAGGGGGAAACGTTTGGGATAGAAGGCCCAGTGGGACGCAGGCAGCACCGCAGGGATGTGCGGGGTGCCCCTCTTCTAAACGTGGGTGAAAGGAGCTTGCCTTGCTTCCCAGTCCCCAGGGAAAAGGAGGCAGGCAAAGTCAGGACATTCAGCACCAACCCTGTCCTGCCTCCTCTGTGCACCCCAGGGCTGCAGGGCTCCCAGGGCACAGCCAGCCCCCTGCCCAGCCCCAGCAGATGGGGGAAAATCCTGCTGAACCATGAGAGATCAATGATGTGGCCTACCCCTCCGTTTCATTTTGGCTTCATTGCTGGATTTCCCCTCCTCAAAAGCTGTGGAGGCATGCAGGTGTGAGAGTGAGAAGGTGGGGGCATTTGAGAAAAGCTGAGCCCCTCCTCACCTCCAGCCTGACCCCATCCCACGGGCCCATCTCACAGACCAACTGGGGAGCCCTCACTGGGGAGGCTGGGACGGATCTGGCCTGAAGGAAACTCAATAGCTTGGGTAATTATCCAATTTATGAGGCTCTCAAATGGAGTTTCCAGAGCACGGGAGCCCTGTCCCGCGCGGCACAGCCTCGGCCAGCACCTCCGCCACGCCTGGCCTTGGCTCAGCCCTCGTCCCCTTGCAGCAGGGCTCTGCACCTGCACTGCTCTCCCCTGGTGCTTCCTGCTGACCGCTGTCATGCCCAGGGAGCTGCAGATTTATAGGGAGAAAGTCAGCAAATGAGACCAGAAGTGCTACACGCTATGGACACGAAGTCTGTGTTGATGCCCAAGCTTCTCCTGCCCCCCAAACCACCCCTGGGGTCGCTGTGCTCATAGAACAAAGCAGTCTCAGAGACCTCCACCCCAAAAGGGTCTCCGCAGGCTCCCAGGACTGGGATTCTGAAGCTGGGGAGAGGGTCAGGTGCCTCACAGCCAGGGACACACACACCATGTGATGCCAGGCCCAGTCCCGGTGTGGTGGCCACTGGCTTGTCCAGCAGGGCCGTGCCTCGCTGAGTCCGGGCTGGCAGCGGCACCGGCCCCGCTGCACCAGGCTGCCGTGAGAGGAAACTTCTGCTCTTCCACAGCACTGCCAGTTTCCTCTCTGCGGGCTAATTTTAACCACCGTGTCGCTGCAGTGCGTGTCAAAAACCTGACCCTTCCCTGACCTCCAACCTCCCACCCCGGCTACTGCCGGAGCAAGGCACCCTCGTGCACCCACAGCCGGGGTTGCCTCCGTTTGAAGGTGTCCCCCTGGAATCCCGTGTCCCCCTGTGCCTGCGTGGAGGGGGAGGAGAAGCCCTGTCCTCCTCAGTCTTCCCTGTGGAGGCAGCTGTTGCTGCAGGGAAGTGGTGAGAGCAGGGTGATCACAAGAATTAATATTTTGAGGAGCAACAGATCCATAACCACTGATTCTGCACCTATAAAATGTGCCCTATGGGACTGAGGTGAGCAAAAGGACAAGGTGACAGCAGCTCAGCAGGTCCAGGAGCTGCTGGGGACCCTCCTTCCCAGGACAGCCCTTTGCTGGTTGTGACATCCAGCCAGGAGCAATCCCTGCAAGTGTCACCACAGGAACATTCCCATCCTCCTGGCTCTCCTTTAGGAACAATTGTGTGCAGGGGAAAGTCCAAAGGAAAGAGAACACGAGCAAAGTGGGAATGGCTGTCATGGGAAACATCCCTCCTGAGAGCTCCTGAGAGCTCTGGGCTGCAGCTGAGGGAAGTGCTGGAAACCTCAACACCAGCTTCACCCCCAGCTCCACGGGCTAATGCCACGGAGACCCAGCCTGACTCACACGGGGTAACTTCTGCCCAGGGATTTTCCAGTCTGGGTATCTGCAGTTCTGTTGTGCCCAAAGTGCCCACCACAACCAGCCATGTGCCAGGGGATGCCAGGATGTGGCCAAAAGCAGCAGCAGCAGCGGGGAAGGGGACACAGGAACTGCCTGTATAGGTGGGGGAGAGATGGGTGCCCCATCCTGACACCATTTCTGAGGGATTTCTCAAGACACCTTTAGAAATAAAAGCCACACTCATGAGGTTTTCAGGAGGGGCTGGGTGCTGATACAGCTGCACTGCAGCCATTGTTCCACAGAGGCTTAAATCTGAGCCTCTTGGATCAGGAATGATCGGGCAAAATGCAGAAGAGCTCCCTTCACCCTTGGCTGGGGCTGGGGACAAGGGCAGGTGGGATCACTCCTTCCTCCCCTGCAGAAGAAACCAGTAGGAAACACTGGATTTCCTGCCAAGCCAGCACAGCACATGCTTAAATCCAGCTCATCTGCTGGGGGGAAAAGAGCCCAACCAAAGGCCCATGACATAATGCCACAGCAACTCGTCTCATGAACACATTTTTCCAGCCCACATGAATGAAAAACAGGGAAGGAGCAAATGCTCCGCACATCCCCGTCACGTGCAGCCCCGCTCGGGGAGGACGCGGCAGAGCCCTGGGCTGCCGGCAGCCAGGCTGGGAAAGAAGTGACCCGTGACTGGCACCCAGGTCTTTCTCGAACGGCGGAGAGGGACCTTGCGTGCCGCCGAGCAACCCGCTTTGGTCAGAAACTTCCTGTTTCGGAGTGGAAACGCGAGTGGCAGCGCCGGGATAAGCGGGGTGGCCGCGAAGGCGCTCGCCGGTGCACGTGGTGATGCCAGCTGAGCGTGGTGAGGACACCAGGGGCTGTGCCCGACCTTCCTGAAGGAATGGCAGTATGAAATGACACGGTGGTGATGTATTGATGATGTGGCAGCAGACACCTCGGGCCCAGCGGGGGATAGAGCCCTTCCCCCTCTGACAGCGCAGCGCGACAGCAGGAACCGAAAGCCTGGCTCCGAGTCACTGCTGGGTATGAAAATAGGCCTGACACGAACGCAGCCGCTCTCAAAGGAAAACCGAAACCGAGAATTGCTGAAGTGGTCTGGTGCCCCCGTCCGTGACCCGGGCTCAGTTCCCCAGAGCCACCGCCGAGCCCCTCGCCACCGCGGTGCCTCTCGGGGACACGTGGCTGGGGACCAAGCGTGGGACCGAGGCGGCTTCGGCTGCAGCAGCCCCGATTGCCAGCCTGATCTCATGGGGCTGGAGGGGAGACGTTTCCAATCTCCCGCTCCATCAGACAGGCTCACCACCAGCTCCAGCACCAGCCACCCACTGGGGGCTGGCAGCTGCTTGGCCACGCTGCCGAGGCTCATTAGCCAACTGCTAATTCATGGGTCACACATTAACATACTGATCATTGAGTAAGACACAGCGGGACGCACATTAACACACGCTAACTGCCTGTAGAGACCCACTGGGCTGCGCATTAACTGTACCAGCTGCTGTGTTTTCAAAGCCACTCTGCAGTGCCAGTGCCACCAGGACCTCACGAGTGTCACCTCCTGCCAGCGGTGAGCAGAGCTCCCCAGTCTAACCAGGGGTTCCCATTCAGACCTAATGAAGCTGATCCCCTCTACAGGGCTGTATTTCCCCCCACTGATGAAACACGCAGAAGGGGAAAGCTCCCCTGAGCGCTGTGGAGGGCAGAGGACTCCCACACCACATCACCACGTGTCCTCCAGGAGATTTAAGGGGAGGGGAGGGCCTCGCTCTGAGAGCTGTGAGTGCTGTGCCCGAGGGGACACCTGCACCTGGTGCTGGCAGGGTGACACCACCAGAAACCAGCCCCGCTCTCGCTTTGGGTCAGAGGAGCGCCCGGAGCCGGGGGGGGCCGCGCCTCTGCCCCCGGGCCGGCCCCGCTGCTCCGCACGCGGCTCTCCCGCAGCTCCGAAAATCGCTGTCACACCCTCCGCCGCCTTCAATCAACTTTTACAACTTGTTAATTTTACGCAGCGTCCTAAAGAGCAAACAACTGGGAGGCAGGAATGCAGATTCCTCCAGCTAGTCCAAGGAGCCTCCGACAGCGCAGCCAGCTGGCCAGTGAGCCCTGCTCAGCCGGGGGACCCGCCACATCCCGGGGGGGACTGGGTCTGGAGGGGGCTGCCCCACGCCCACGGCAGCCTCTGGCAATGCCAGGCTGCTGCTGGAGGTGTGTGGAGGGATCCTGGCAGCTTCTCCCTCGGCAAAAAAAAAACCCCGAGACTCCACAAGGGAACAGGAGGCAGCGGCTCTGGAGAAGGGATTGCTCGGAGGACAGGCTGCCATTGCCGGCTCCGCATTCCTGTGTGCGAGGGGGAGACACCAGCACATCCTGACAGCTGGATTCAGAAGGGGAAAAGGACATGAGAAGTTTGAGTCATAGCATGGAGAGATCCCATCCCAGATTCGGAGATGGGAACGGGATAGGACCAGGACTCGGAGCCAAGCTCCAGCACGATCCAGCGTGGGGATAACACTGTTTTTGCCACATCATTTTAAACATGTCTTAGCTGAAGTAGCTGAACGATGCTGAAACCAAGTGAGCCCCAAACAATCTAAACCACGCAGCGACTGCACTGCCCAGCTGAAAGGTTTGCACTGACCCTGCTGAAACATCCAGGCAGGCCATGGCTCGATGCCACCCCGTGCCCTGGGCTGCCTCCTCCCATCCCCGGGGAGCCAGCTCGGAGGAGGAGCACAGAGGAAAGCGCCTCGTCCCTTCTGATCTCACAGGCTCGCACAGAAGCTGGGCTGGGTTTAACCCTGGACTCATCACAGCCCAACTCCTCTGGGCTCGTTCCCCACCCGAAGAGCCCCTTATTCTGCTCAGCCTCCCTCGGCAATTGGAGGGGTTTGGCCACCTGGGTAGGGAGGACCAAGGTGTCCATCCCAGCTGGGCAGAGGTGCTCACAGCTGGATGTAACCCTGGTTTCAGCAGCTGAGAGATGCCTGCAGCCACAGGTCTCTCAGAGAAACTTAATTTTGACTAATCCCACAAGCAGGCTCAGTGGATGTGCCTGTAACGCTGTGTGTGACCCAAGAGAGCAACTGTGGCTGCTGCAGGGACCAAACCAAGGCACCTCTGGCTTGTGTGGATCTCACCTCTGGACCCTGTGCACCAACCAGAGAGCACATCTGGGGAAAGGATCCGCCACATCCATGCCAGATACTCCATCACAGAGAGGAGCATGAGAAGAAACACCTAAGGAAAACAGAAGTCCAGAAGAACCATTCCAGTTGCTCTTCCCTGTGGAAACTGCTGGGGAACCACTCTCCAAAGAGAAAGTGTGGCCATGTCTCATCCCAGCCTCTCTCCCAAAGCCTCACACAGGCACAGCTCCAGCCTCTGCACTGGGGCACACGGTCTCAGACGAGTCATCACAGCAGATGTGCTTTGGCTTGGCAAACACCTCTGTCTTTCCAGCTTTAAAGGCCACACAGCTCAGCCAGGACTGGCCTTTAAAGCTGGAAAGCAGCATGGAAAGGGAGCCAGCTGCCCACCATCTCCAGGCTTCGCTGGGCTTGCCCCATCCAGTGCAGTGATGCAGAGAATACACATGGGTGACATAAAGGTGCAGAGTGATGGATCTGAGCTGAGTCACCCAATTTTTGGGGCCAGAGACCAGAAGAAGCCCTGAGTAGCCCGCACAGATTCCTGCCAAGGTGCTGGTACCTGTCACACCAGCAGCTGCAGGACATCAGGGTGAGACCCAGTGACACAGGGGAAGCTGTGAGCAGCTCTGGGGCTTGGAGCCAAAACACCTCTGAGGGTCCTGCAGGAACCTTTAGTTACTTTTGTGGAAGAATCAACACTAAAGCCAAAGCAGATGTTCCAGATGAAAAACCATCCTCCAGATCCACTTAAAATTCCTGTGCCCAGGATGGCTGACACAGCCCAGCCTGGGACCAACTGCTTCCCTGGAACTACACGGCCTGGAGAGGAAAGTTCCTGATGGATTCCAAACCAAGCTTTTGGCTTCCGCTGATGCTTGGAAAGACTCGCCCTAATGTCTTATTCACCTGTTACATGTGCTAAAGAACCTCACTGTCAGATCCAGGGAGCAGCAGCATTTGCAGCACGGAGCAGTTGGCTCCAGGCTGCATCCGACACCTCGGAGGCAGGAGGTGGCTCTTGAGCTCGTTTAATTTTACCCCCACCAGAGCAGTCCCAGAGAAGACGATGGGATACAGGAAGTTTCCAGTGAGTAATGGGAATGTTTCATCTGGTTTGTGAGTGTCTGATTCTCCTCGTGTCCTCAGGCATCGCTGCCAACAGCCCAGCAAGGGCCATGGGCTCCTCCACAGTGTAAAATGGTGCCTCCAGTGAGACGCTGCAGGAATTTTTGAAAGAATTTTCACTGGAGAAAGCATTTGCTTCCACCCACCATGGCCACATGTGCTGATCCCCGCAGCAGTGACACATCCAGGGCACTTCTGCTCTTCAAGGTGAAGCCTTGAGCACAGGACCACACATTTTAATTGTCTGTCATGTGGACGAGGGGCTGAAAAATCACAGCTGTGAAAGAGGCAGATGACTTCTGGAGAAACAGTGAGTCACAGACTCCCTGGTACAGCCACCTCAGTGCCCTCCTCTCTCCCACCCCAGTTCCCAGCACATCCCCAAACTTCCCAGGGAAAGAAAGAGAAAAACTCAGGCCACAGAGTAAAGCCAAGTCCGAAGGAGTCTGCTCTGCTCCTCCCTTGCAAATCCTACCGGAACACGATCCGGGGAAGACAAATCCCTGAAATCCTGCCCCGAGCCCGTGGTCCCAGGCTGGGGAAGGAGCAAGGCAAGCTCCTTATCCTCAGCAAAGCCACCATGGCACCACTGACAGCTTCCACAGGGCACGGGCTGCTCTCCCTGCCGCAGGAGCCTCCAGCCTTTTCCTTTTCGGGGACTGGGGGAATTTATTTCCTCTGCCATTTCGGAGGATGCCTGCCTTGCCAGAGATTGTTTTGCAGAGTTCAGACAGATAAGAAAGTGGTTAGCAGGCTCTTCGGTGGAGGAAGGGAGGATTGCTTAGTAAGGGAAAGGCGACCGCTGTGCTCTCAGCAGCCACACGCTGCCCTTCCTCTGAGGCCACCGCTCCAGAGGACGCTGGGGACAAGGCAGGGCCACCCCTGCACCTCTCCACCCCGGGGGTTTTTTGGGTACATCTGCTCGTGGGGCCACACTGGTGACCAGAGCCTGTGCTGCTGTGCCAGGACTGTCTCTCCTGGAATCTGGGAAATGCAGCTGATGAATGTTCAATCCAGCATCTCGGTTGCAAATCTCAGGGCGCTCTTGCGACAGCGAGAGCCCTTTCTGCAGGATATGTGGAGGAAAAAAAAAGGGCAGGAGCCCAGTCCAGGCTGCCCACGCTGTGGGGACAGAGCTGAGGTTATCTGGCACCCTCCCTGTTCCAGAACGTGTCTCAGGAGGGAGCTGGCTCTGCTGGGGGCTCACAAGGAGGAAACCCTGAAGATTCACCAACAGCAAACTCTTACCCAAGGATTTCCCCATGGAGACAAGGAGAAACTGCCCCATGACTTGACCCACAGAGTAACTCAGAGATTCCTGTCCCACAGGACAAGGCACCAGTGTCACAGAGTGCTGAGACAGTGGGAAGCTGGGTGGTGGAAGGAGAAGCCTGACACCACAGGAACGGGGGAGCAGGGATGGCAATCTACAATATAAAAATAGCAAAAAAAAGGTGCAAACCAGAGCTCACCCTGACAGCCCCTACCTGCACCATCCACCTCTTGCCCTTCCACTGTCACCTCTGCTTCAGGCCGAGGGGAAACCAGTGGACTTCCACCCCTGGAGGTGTTCAGGGGCCGACCATCCCTCACAAACCTGACTCCTGACCTCAGCAGCGGGAGGGAGAGGCGAGGCAAGAGCTGGAATATTCTGCCTGGTCCTGGCAGAGCTGGCTGGGAAGCCATTTCTGTGAGTTTACACAGCTTATACGTTCTCCATGCAGTTCCTGGCCGCCTTCCATCGCAGATGAGAGTTTTATGTCGAATTTTAAGTTTGACCACAAATATTTAAACTTCCTTGGACCACAAATGCTGTATCTTCTCTGTGGTTTAGTTGGCACCAAATGAGTATTTACAGATCCCTATATGTCTGTCTGTCATTTAAATATCTCACGGAGGTGCCAAAGGCATCCAAAGTGGAGGGGCTCCTCCAGCAGACCCCTGATTCCCTCTCTCTGCCCCTCCTTACCCAGCACAGGCGAGGGAGAGATGCAGGCACTGGCCAAACCCTTGCAGAGGGCACAGCTGCTCTGGGCTGAGCATTTCATACTTGCACTCTATTAAGTTTTCTTTCCAGTGAATGTCATCTGAGATCCCACCGTAACTTCCACAGTTCCCTGCCCTGGTGGATACTTGAACTGGGATGAAAGCATTTGGAATTTTCTCCTCTTCTTTTAGGAAACTGAGTCTACAGGAGACTGTTTTAATGAGAGCCGCTAAAACCTCCTAAAGCAGCTCAGCTCCCACCTGGCCACTGCTCGCAGCCTCCCCACGGGGGTTTTCACTTCCTCAAACACCAGCGATTCTCAGCGGGTGATAATCCCAACCTGCTGAACTGGGATCCCGCTCTAGGTACACTGGTCAGAGTGGTTAGTGCCAGTGGCACAACGGTATCGAATTCAGGCAAGGCCGTTAGGCCAGGAAAATGCAGCCAAATAAATACCAGAAAAGATCCCTCCTAAGCATCCAGTGCCAAAGGAATTTGGTGTTGCTGCTATGTGGAGCTGGATGGGGAGCACAGAGCTGAGGGTCCCTGAGCTGACACCCAGCTGGGTGGGTGACTTATGGGGAGCAGCAGCCCAAAACCTGAGTTGAAGTGCACACCGGTTTGAGTCAAGTCATGTGTGTGGTTCATTTCCTTCACACTTTTTAGTCTAGGACACAAACTGGATGCTCATCCCACCAATTTTAGGGGCACTTCAGAACACGGAGATGCTGCTCCTGCAACACGGCTTTTCCCATCACAGTGATCCACAGCATCAGCCAGCTGCAGCAGCACTCGGGGAGCTCTCCCACCACCCCTTGGGGGGCACAAAACAACAGCGTGCCCAGGGCAAAAGCTCCGGTGACGGCTGCCCACATCAGAGGAAACAGATACCTGAGTCAGAGCCACGGGATGAGAAACCTCTGCTCCACAAACCAGAAGCCAGACGGAGCAACGTCAGTGCCGAGCTGCCCCGGCGCTGCTCCCCAGCCCTGGATGCTGCTGGGAAGCTCAGGGCACTCCAGCTCTGCTCAGCTTTGCAAGTGGAGAGAGAAGCAGCTTTGCTTTGAACTAACAAAGCCCTTGTGAAAGGGCAGCTCTCGGGGCTGCCTCGTGCAGGGAGGAGCTCCTCCAACTGCTCTGTCGGGGCCAGCGCTGAATTCCCTTGAAAACAGAGGGTGGGGATACAGCAGGCAATGGAATAACACCAGAAGAATGCCACCACAGCTCGGCCGGCTGCGGCACCACAGCTCCAGAGATGTTACCAACGCTGGCGTTCCCCCCCCGCCGCAAGAACCGCGCTGGCAGCGCGCTCCCGGCTCGGGGCAGGGCGGGAAGCGGCTCACACCATTTCCAGCAGCCACTTCAGGGAGGGACAAGCGCTCTATTTTGCTTTACAGTGAAATGCTGCCACTTAGGGGACTCCCGATGACGTTCTTGCGCCTGAGAGCCCATGTCCTCTTCCAGGAGGGGCTGCTCCAAGCAGGACATGCTCCCTTCGCCTACCAGAGAGGTAACTTTCAGCACTGGCCGTGAGCTCCGGCCCACGAGGATCCTGCTCTGCTTTAGGGAAGCAGCAAGCACAGCTCTGCTTCTTATACCCAATACTCAGCTCTTCTGGCAAATGATTAATGGCCCGAGTCTTGCAGTTGCTCGCTTCCAGCTGGGCCAAGAGCTGCAAACACACCTAGGGAAGGGAAGGGAAGGAGGAATTGGAACGTTGGCTTGGTGGGGAAAGGAAAACTATTCGCTGTGTCTTTGTTTTCGGGAGAGCTCCTCCTCTCGGGAGTGGGATGCTGAGTGCAGAGCAGGGCCCCTGCCCCGAAACGGAGGAGCTGAAGCAGAACGATAGGGTGGGGACTCTGGATGGGCCCCGACAAGTGGGGTGGGCTGGAGCGGGGGCACTGATCCATCCTTTTGACTTCATTCACACTTACAGCTGCATTAGAGACATTTCCTGAAAGCACAGTAGGAAGAGAGGGGTATTCGCTCACTCCACCCTCCATCTCACACCGTCCTCGCGATCCAGCCGTGCACTGAGAGCCAACTCTGGCCTCTGGCAGAGCTGCAGGCCAGACATTACAAGCGCTGGTGTGAGCAGCACAGGTCCCCACCCGATGAGCAGCGCGCAGACTTGGAGCACAAAGGAGGGGTGCAGCAGCCAGCAAGAAATAATAAAAAAAAATCAACGTAGGGAAATGCAGAGCATTGTCCAAGGTGGACAAGAAGGTGTCAAGAGGGGGATTTGAGTGTTTGGCTTTGGGGCGAGGAAAGGCGCAGCCGCTGGGGGATATCAGGTGAAAGCAGGCAGGTTGTGCTGGGAAGGAGGGCAGTGACAGCCACACTGCATGGGGGCCTTGGGGCAGGATCTGAGCCACAGCGCTCCCACCCCGGGGCCAGAGCACGGCCGTGTCCCCGGCACGTCACCTCCCGGCCGTGCCACGAGCTGCAGCGGGAGCAGGGATTGGGAGCAGCGCGGTGACGAGCGCTGCGCCTGACTCAGCCCGGCCCGGGAGCACCGGGAGCCTGCATGTGGAGCCTGAAAAACAACTTTTTTTTTTTCTTTCCCTCTTTTCTAAAAAACAAAAAGCCAGACGCCCTCTGCCAGATCTGGAGTTACTCAGGCTGACTCACAGCAAGGCTCTCCTGGCTCTGCTGGCAGTGCCTGCACGTACCTGGAGTGGGCTGTGCAGGCTGTGCTGGTGGTACCCAGTGTCACACACCTGGAGCTGTGGCACTTCCCTGAGTGCCGTGACAACAGCCTGCTGCAGCCAAGCTAATTATTTTCAGCTTCAAACTTCAACCATTTTTGGTGAATCCCCGAATTAAAAAAAAAAACCAAACCCAAATAAATGAAGACTATAATTTTTCTTTTTTTTTTTTTTTGTAAATGGGAAAAGTATTTCTTTCATTCTCCCATAATACGAATCCAGCAAACATGAAAAACATGAACCCAAACCAAAGCTCAGACATCACATCTGGGGAGAGACCAAGCATGGAAAATTTTAATCCAAAGGTTAATGTTTGGGAAGCTCCGAGTGTGTGAAAAGAGGGGTTAGATGGGTGCTGCTCCGCGGCCTGAACAGTTATTGCCGCCAAGTGGCGGCTTTCAAACGGTGCCTGCCTGCCCCAGCCCAGGCACTCGGGGTCAGGAGCTAAAATAGAAAACAACTGAAATCACTGGAAGCAAACAAACACTCAGATCAGATGCTGGAAAAGCCAAGCGAGGAAGGAGCCAGCAGCAAGAAATGCAACTCGAGCCCTGTGACTGGGAACGGCCTCCTGACTCGCCCAGGGTGAAATCAACCCAAACCACATGGTGCTGCTGGCCCTTGCGACCCTCTCCTGCTCCCCGAGCCCTCCAGTGCCACCTCCAAGGTCACCTGACAGCCCTGTGACACTCCTGTCCCAACTGTCACCCCCATCTCCTTTGCTCACCACTCTGCAGGGTCACACTCTAGTGGCTGTCACAGCTTGGGGCTTTTTCCACCCCACACTTTTCTCACCAGAACCACTATTTCCTGCCCAAGGACAGAGCACCCAACTCTTCCCCTTCCCCCCAGCCCTTCCCCCTTCACCCCATCCCAGCAGAAACAGTCTCCCTGTATCTGCCCAGAGCAGCATCTCTGCTGCTCTCCTGCTCACTCCACCCTTGCACCCCGAGCTGCTGGGCTCCTGAACCCCCAATCCTGCAGCAGCTCTGCCCTCTGAGCATCTCATGCCCTCGTTTTCCCCACATCCTGCCTCCAACGTGCCTTTGTCTTCATCTTCTGCATTAGATTATGCCCTTTCCAGACTGCTCCTTCCAGACACTAGAAATCTCTCATCCCCAAAGCTCCAACAGAATAGCATCCTAATTGCCTTTGTTAGGGATGGGGCCATGCCTGTAAAATTGCCACGGCTGCTGCGAGGCCGGGTCGGCACTAACAATAGCTTAAAAGCTCCAGGAGTTCAGCGTGGAGCCCTCCCACACTAAACCAAACACAAAGAGAAGGCACCACATGTCTGCAAAGGCGGCCGTGTCAGGTGGGTCGGAGCCCGGCTCCCGGGGCTCCCCGGGGGTGGGAAGGGAAGGCACGGCCCCGGCAGGCGTGAGAGCATCCGGCACAGCCACGCTGCCTCCAGAGGGATGCCGGCCTGGGATGCTTCCTGGGATCAGCCAGGGCAGAGCTGCTCCCTAGGGCAGCAGAGGGGCTCCAAGGAGCTGCAGCACCCCCGGGCTGGGCTCTCCACTTGCCAGAAGGGTTGGGCTGCTTCTCTCTGGAGCACCGAGTCCAATAGCTCCTGCCCAGGCAGCTGCTCCCTGGAGCCACGGGAAGGTTTGGTTTTAGGTGCATCACTCAAACAGAGCTGGGGTGTCAAACATTGCTGCCCCTAAGGTGGTGGTGCTGACCAGAGGAGCGTAAGGATGGATGATGCAGTTCAGCTCCTGATGCGCTGATTTTGAGGCTGCTCAAGGTGTCAGCCACAACCAGGCTGCTGGGGGACACACAGACACTGGCCAGACAAGAGGAGAGGGGGAACTGTCGGCTGTTAGCAGAGAATCTCTGCAAAAAAAGATGGGAAAAACATAAACTAGTGCACAGAAATGGAAATGGCTCTAACAAAGCATTGGGTAAGGTAACCCAGCTTAGGACCAGTGCCTTGCTTGGCTGAACCCAAAACCCAGGCATCTCTTTCTCCCTGACTGCACTCTGCAAGTAAAAACCTAAATCTGCTGACAACTAACTGCAGAAACACGGAGATAAAAATGAGAAGGAAACAGAAGTGAGGCTGAGGGAAAACACCAGGAACCTCTGTAGATACCCAATGTTTCTCTAAGCTTAGCCCAGAAAAAAGGCTCTAAAAGCACATGTAAAGCACCTCTGCCTGGGCAGGGGAAGGGAATGGTGACGCCAAGGGAAGACCCCGAGGAGCAGCTGAAGGGAAATCGTGGCAGGGCTCACCTGCAAAGGCAGGAGAGGTGTGTGATGAGAAACGTGAGCAGAACAGGCTGGCAAAGCCTTGGCTCAGGAGCGGGCTCCCTCAGGGTTTGTGCTCATGGCAGCATGTGCTAGCACGCTCAGAGGAGTCCCAACAAAGCTCCAGCTGCCCGTGGACCATCGCTCCCGCTCCTCAGCCCTCCAGCCAAGGGGGAAAATGTAATCAGAGCAATTTCTATTAGCAAAAATATAAAGACTTGGAAGCTCTGGGCTGTCTCTTGACAACTAATTAATTACCAGGTAGCATCCCCTTGAAGCTGCCAACACAGCACACACAAGTTCCAGCACGATTTAGGGAGAGGGATGAACTTTACAATAAACTCTAGAATTTTACTTCATCTCCCGCCACCATCTGAGATCCTGGGGGAACAGGAAGGGGTGGCAAGAGGCAAAGTCTGAAGCCATCTGGGATCATCATTAACTCGTTCACTCGTGGCCTCTGAAACAAAAATGACTGTGAGCAGCTGTGAGAGCAGCCAGATGAGCTCCTTGGATCCTCCATTTCTGAAACGCTCTTCTGCCAGCTTCTGCCATAGGGTGCCCATCCCTGGCAGCCCCCTTGCCTGCCCCCCAAGGCTTTGTCCCTCAAGGCAGCCAGTCTTTGAAATTATTTAGAGCAGGAACTGTATTTCAAGTGACTTTGGGTGAAATGTTCTTCACTAACAGAAATAAAAAGGAGTAAGTGAAAAAATATGGCAAGAAAGGGGGAAAAGGACAGGAGGAGAGGGACAGAAGGACAGCTGCTGACAGCTTTTGTGGGAAAACACAGGAAAATATCACAGTGGCAGAAAATGCTGTATCTTATTCCTAGGGACCACGAGGGCTGGGCTTGAGCTCCTGGACATGGTTGGTGTGGCTGTGCAGTGCCATGCCCTGCTGGTCCCTTACCTCCAACCCCATCCCACTCCTCGCTGTCCTCAACAGAGCATCCCTTTCCAGCTGATTAGTTGCTAATTGTTATGGGACTGGTGCATCAGGGCAGTCATGGAGCTCCACAGTGTGTCCCCATGCTGGAGGACAGGAGTGTCCCAGCATCATTCCCAGGAGGACACAAAGGGACAAAGGCTACTTGGGCTGCAGAGGCTGTCAGGGAGAGCAGTGGGAGCTGCTGACCACTGTGATGTGCCAAGCTTTGTCAGGACATCTCATACAAAAAGAAAGATAATGACAAGTTACAGCTGAAGATCAGGATGTGTGACCTGTCAGGGAGCTGGGCTTGGGCAAACGGGACCAAGAATCTCAGAATGGTTTGGGTTGGAAGGGACCTTAAAGACAACCTAGTTCCAACCTCGCTGCAATTAAACACTCCCACGATTCAGTGGAAATCTCGTGGCAGCACTGTGAGGTCTGAACTAGGAAACAACACGTGGAAGGTGAGGATATTTAGGGACAGTCACCCCAACATGCCATTTCTCAGGCTCTAGAGCCACAGGGAGATGGGAGATGCTGTTCAGTGTGGCACAAATGGAACTACAGTTCTGTCTGCACCCAGGGTGGTATAAAATTGACCATCAGCAGCACCTTGATCAGCACAGGGGGACAGTGCTATGCTTGAGGACTGCCTTGAGGAGACATTTGATGTGTGACAACTCTCCCACCACTTGAGACAACTCAGGCAGCTTTTGGGAGCAGAAGCCTCTGTCTCCCTGCTCCAGGCCACAGCTCTACATGGATTTCTCCCTCAGACACCAGCACAGCCACAGGTCATCTCGCTCAGGTGCAAATGTTCCGGGCTAAGCCAAAAGATTTCTTTTCTTTTTTAGGTTTACTTGATGTAAGTCCAAAAACTGAGATGACATCAAAGAGCCCATTGAGCAGATCCCCTCCAGAAACACACGGGGACTTTACCTCGTTAGTACAAACACGGTTCCCCTGCAGACTTCCTGGGAACAGCTGAAGCAGCACCGCACTTCAAAAACCAGCCCGCACATCACAGGGCCGGGGAGGAGCTGGGTTCTGGCTCAGGATTGTTGTCAACCCTTTCAAAGCCCACGCAGGATCACACACAAAAATTGTCACAGCCCTGGGGGGAACAACTTTCTCTCTGTCCCCAGGAGATGGGCTGTAGAGGCAATGGCAGGGCAGGAGCTGTCACACAGAGCAGTCGGGGAGGGCGTGAAGTCTGATGCGAGGGGGAGAAAGAGAAGATTTAGAGGATGGATTTACCCCTGCTGGGACTGGTCAGTGGTTGTTTCCCATGAGCTGACAAGAGGAATGAATGTCCCTTCAGGATTTCAAACCCGTGCCAAGAGTCCATCTTTCTCTGAGGGATGGCAACTGCCAGCAGTTCTGTCCCTGCTGCGGGTCTGAGGTCACTTCCAGAGGGACACAGGAGACCTGCAGGAGCCCAGGCTAAGCCGTGGCACGGAGTGACCATCAGGAGATATGCTGCTTCCTGGAAGAGTTGGAACTGATGTGCAAATAATGGCAGAAAAATGTGGGGCAAGGGAGGGTTAGAGAGAGATTAGTCTGGGGCACACTCTGGGAGATACACAATGTTAAGTATGAGGGCAAAGGAAATGAAAACTGGAAACTCAAACATAGTCGAGAATCCAATCCCAGCCTGGGCAGGAAGTTTACACTCTGCTTCTAAATATACATGTTTTTAAATCAACAAGCTTTCTTGTTCCTCAGCTCTACTGTACATCCACGCGGAGAATGAACCGGATGGAGGCACTGCCAAGCTCTCCTGGCGAGGTGTTCTGTCCGTGAGGGGCAAGGATGGGTGACAGCCATCCCTGCCATGCCCCAGCAGGGAAGCAAAGGCTTCCCTGCTCCTGAAGATGCTCTGGGAGAGCAGAATTCCCAGCTCCGAGCTCGCTGCTCAGCACAAAGCACCCAACCCCTTGCAGGCAGACTCTCCTGTGCTCTCCAAGTGCCTGTGGATCACGAGGAGAGGGAAGAGTATCCTGTGAGCAGGGCTCAGCTGTGGTGCCTCTCTCCTCCCTGCTCTCTGGCCACTGCATTCATGCTCAGCAGTTGGATAGTCACATATCTTTTTTAATTTGATATAATTATCTCCTAGAAATTACTGTACACAGCCTCTTGGGATCTAAAGCAATTAAGTGAAGATAAATTTCTTTCATGGAGCAAGCTGTCAAAGGATGAAGCAATTTCATTCCCCATTTGAAGTGGAAGCTTTGGGTCATGCATGGTTTATTTGAAACAATGCCATCACCTAAAGCTGCTGATCTTATCTGTCTCTCTCCGTCTCTCCATTTCAAACTGCTGAAGATGTGCAGCGTGGCACTGCCTGAAGTGATGACATCTGGCACCAGGCCAGCTACAGAAACAAGCTGCTCCTCCCCGAGCCCGAGTGCAAGAGGCCAAACATTCCTATTAAAAAGGGGGAAACCGAGGTGAAATCTGGGAAGACCTGAAAAGTGGGAATCCTGCCCGAGGGAATGGGAGATCCACGAGCTCCAGGAGGAGCAGGGTGCCCGCCGGAAGGAGTGGCACTGCCCAAGACAGGATGGGGCATCTCTGAGGGGTAACAGGCTGCCAGGCTTTCCCCTTCCTCACCAGGCTGCCCCGAAGCCATGTAAACCAGGCTCCCAGGATTTCATCACGAGGAGGAACAGCCCGTGCCCTTCAGTCTGTATGAGGAGAGACATGGTAGGGTGGAAATTATATCCCATTAGCACAGGCGTGCTAAGTCTCCCAGGATTTCCAGCAAATTCTCTCCTGTCCTCACACTCCACCATGCCAAGATGTTTCATTTTAGACCAAAAGAGCCACATAAAAAATAAACTCATTTCAATAAATCATTCTCCAAGGCGGTGGATTTTATCCTGGAGAGGGGAGGATGTTGTGGAGCGGTGTGGCCGTGGTGAGGGCTCTGCTACCTCCACAGGTTCAACACTGGAGATGCTCCCAGATTCCCAGGAAGAAAGGCATGTTTAGCAGCTATTCCATACTTCCCAAATGAGGATACCTGGAGGATCTCTCCTCTCCCACATCAGGACAGCCACTAACTCGAGTCACAGGCAAGTTGGTGAGTATGCTCATGTCTAAATGGAAGCTGTAGTTATGAGTGTGATAATAGGCACATGCTGAGCAAATTCAGCTCCCACGGCCTGGACTGATGAGAGCATTTCATCCACGAGGCTTCTGCAAAGCTCAGATCACTGCTGATCAAATCTTCGCTCATCAGAACTAAAAAAAGTTACTGGTACTAGAGGGAGCTAATAATAACAACTGGCAATGGGTGCAAGTTCGAGAAGCATCTGGGTGACTTAAGAGTGCAGAATTGATCTTCAGAAGTGACCTCAGCACCAGCCATGTGGCACGGCTGGGAGGTCACTGCATCAGGCGCTGCTCCAGGGCTGCTTTTCCATGGGAATCACACATGGAACAGGTACCAGGTGAAGAGACAGCTCTGGAAGGATGTAGCAAACCCCATCTTCTTCTGGACAGACATAAATCTCCTTCCTTCCCTAATAATGGCTGCCATAATAAACATCACATCGTTTATGCTTAAGATAAATACGGAACCAGAATTGTTGTTCACAGACCAGGCAGGCAGTAACTCCTCAGAAAACACATTTGTCTTCATCCTGAGAGCTTGTGTTCATGTGTGCATCCACCTATTCCAAGCACAATGAAGTTTTGGGAAAGTTTAAAAAAAATAAATCAATGAAATGACTGCAAGTAAGAACTATAGCTGTCACTATTCATAATATCTAAACATATAGACAAGTATTTGTTACATATGGTGGAGAAAACGCTTTATGTAAATACTGGTATGTAAAATGTTAAGGCAAATCTTGTTAATTTAAATAAATTACGGGCTTTACCTTATGTTTAAGGAAATATATGCAAATATGCTATGGGGAAAAATGTGATTAAATTATCTGGTGGATTAAATATCCAGCATTTTTCATGTCCCACCACAGATACAGCCAGGCCAGCAGCAGTAAAGCTGCTCATGTGGGGTCTGTGTTTGGGAAGAATTTTAATGCTTCCCAATGAACCTTCCCTTAGTACCCCCTCGTCTTCCTAAGGGACACGGGTGGCCTGGGGCTGAGGCACTGGCCTGAAATCCTGGGTATCAGGGGTTTGTTCTCATCCTGAAGCCAAGGCTTCCTGTGGGAGCAGCTCGGTCCCTCAGCCCCGTGTACCTCTGTTGCCAATCCCTAACGAGGAAATTGCTTTTCCTTCTGTCACAACGTGTTGTGGAGATACGTTCATTAATGCCTGGGAAGTGCTTTGACTTCAATGACTTTGAGAAAAAAAAAAAAACCCACAATAAATAAGATCATGGTGGTGTCTTCTTCTCTCTCAGGTTTGGGATGTGACAGCAGAAGGGCACTGAGGGTGACAGCTCTGTCCTGGCATGGGAGCTGGGCTCTCCATCCCCGCCCAGCCCCAGCCCAGAGCTGGCAAACGGATTTGGCATCCACAAAAACAACACAAGCTCCAGCTGGGAGCAGAAACGTGGGGAGCAGACTCCAAGCTCAATGACAGAGGTCACCTTCCGTCTCCCATAGAGACAGAGTAGATCCCCATCTGTTATTTGGGCTGACCACTCCCTGCATTCCAGCCCGTCCACTTCTTTGGCAGGCTTTGCAGGACGTGGATCTTTCTTATTCGGGATAACAATGAGGAGTTATTAATTGGGTCTTTTTTCGGGTTTCCTGAGGTCCTTCCCATAGCTGTGCTGGTGGATACCACAGCCGTCCTCGCCTTCAGATGGGATTTAAGCATTTCAGTTGGGCAAAGACAAAACACTGCCATCAAAGAGGGTCCCTCCAAAGCTGAGCCAAAGGCAGAGGCTGAGAGTCAGGTCAAGGACTGAGTTTAGTACCAGAAAGAAGAGTCTGAGCAGTGGCGGCGTATCCAGGTGGCAAAGTGTGAGGCTAAGATGCAACCCCGAGTCCCAGGGACCCCTCACGTGATCCAAAGCACCACATTAACACCTGAGCAGCACAAAGATTGTCTCAGGCCATGCTTCATGCCCAGGGACAGCTCAGCCAGCCAGAGCAGCCTTTCCATTTCCTCAGAGTTTCTCTGGGTAGCAATAAGAGATGGCTCATTGGGAGGGGATCCAGCATTAATGGTGTTTTAATGAGGCCTTTCAATACACTTATAGACTAATCAGCAAATTCCAGGAGCTCTGGGCTCTAATATGTCATTCCAAGCACACTAAAGCCATGGCAATGCCTCTTCACAGCCAGAGCTGTGCACTCTCTGGGCCTGATGTCCTGCCAAGAGGTGGCAGGTTTTGAGGCATTTGGGTGCTGGGGCAGCAGAAACAAGGCCATTTCCCACTGGAAAACCCCAAGGGAAGTGAAGGGTGCACACAGTGTGCTCCGAGGAGGTGCTGCACATGGTCTGACTCTCTTTTCCTAGGTCACTCCACTATTCCCAACTCCGGGAACACACAGTCAGCGAGCTTCTTGAATAGGACATTTCCCATTTCCCAAGAATCTGTGCCGAACCTCTGCAAGCAGCTTTTAGGACAGAAGGACTGAACACAAGTTTCCCATCTCATGAACCTGGCCTGACCATGACAGAAGCAAGGACGTTCGACAACGAGCGTCATCTGATCCGCACGGAAAGATCCAACACCAGGCATGGGACGAGGCTGATTTACCCTGTCAGCCTCTGCCTCGAGCTGATGATCCCATCTCGCTTCCAGAAAACACTTTAAAAGAGCCTTTAGCTGACACCAGAGCCAAGCTGTGCAGGGCTGGCTGAGGACTCGACACGTGCTGGGGCACGTGCACGGCTCACGCCCTGATTCACTTGGAGCCCACGCTGTGGTTGAAGCGCCCTGTCCAAGATGAGCCTGGAGGAGAGGCAGAGGTGCATCCAAGGCTGGGGAGGAAGGCATGGAAACATCACAAGCCACTTGAGAAAGCTCCCCAGGCACCGTGGGAGCGCTCCTTCCCTGCACACGCCAGGAAAGAGGCATTTCAGGGACAGGGAAGGTTCTTTCCACCAACTGCTGGCTCTTCCCTCCCTGCGTCCCCCCGCAGGAGATGGGGCTGCCGGGAAGGCAGCACCTTGTACTTCCCTGCGAGCTGTGCCCAGACCACAAAGCCACTCTGCCTCTCACTGACAGGGGGGGTGAAGAGAACGCGTGTCACTGGATCTTAACACGTTGGCAGGTGGTTCCTCACCTCGCAGTGCGACTGCAGTTCCCACACACAGCTCTCAGCCCCGGCACCGGGCAAAGCAGCGGGACCCCGGCTCTGCAGGGTGGGGGCTGCTGTTAGATCTGCCCCTCCTTGCCATCCTGCCTGCCCAGGGCTACGGGAGGACCTGTTCACGCCTGGCTGTGGCAAAGGGGCTGCAGGGCTTTGAACTGCTGCTGCCTCCAGCGCCGTTTCACAGCCCGATGCCACGGCCGTGCGTCAGCAGCCCCCAGCGCTCGGCGCGGCCGGGGCGAGAGGACGTGAAAAGCTCCTATGCCCCAGAGACTGCGGTGCACAGGATACGGCCTGGATTAAAATCTGGTCAGCAGAGGTCTTAAAATGTCAGCGTAAACAGGAGGGCAGTGCTGGCGGGGCCACAGGGAAGCTTGCTCGGGCTTATGCTGCTTAACAATAGGTTCAGTGACCTGGACAAAGAAAACCTCTCCTGATAAAGCCAGCAGATTAGACACCGTCTCAAACCCTCCCAAGCTTTCAAGAGAGCAACTCAGTAACAGGCAAAAACCCTGGAATTGCTCAGTCACCTACTGAGGAACAGAAACCTGTGCTATTTAACACAGTTAATGTCGAGCTGTGTCTCCAGGAGCAAAGGCTGCAGGACACTGGGAGTGTCCGTGGGCACAGAGGAGAGTGGGACAGCACAGTGCCACCTCCTCCTGAGGAGAAACATGCAGAGCCTGATCAGCCACAGATTGGACACACCAGGAGAGCAGCTCAGGGGATCCAAACCGTGCCCGAGACCGTCGTGCCTCTCACTCCATCTATTCAGCTTATGAAAAAAGGATGGGAACTGGGGGGGGCTTGGGACACATTTACTTATCAGAGTTAGAGCAGCATCCCATGACCTCCCAACCTACAGCAAAATTTGATTATTGGAAACTGAGACAAAGCAAATTTAGCCAGGAAACACTGCATGTTTTTAACAGTGCCTGAAACTGGGTCTGGCGACAATTTGCTGAGGATCCTGAAGGGTTCTTAGCCTTCCAGAATCAAGGGTTTGTGCTTTCTACACGACCTGCTGTTGGAAATTTCCTTGTGGTTTCGTGAGGGAGAAAAAACCAGTGGAGATGGCCGCAGCTTCCCCAGCCTGCCAGCATCCGAGGCTCTCCCAGGCTGGATTCCCCACTCCCAGAACTGACGCACACCTCCGTGGGCTCCTCTTTGAAGAGGGGGTTTCTGACCTGTGCATTCCTCCCAGAAGCTCCCCGATGTTCAAAGCACCTTGCTGACAGACAGGCAGGTGTGCCTGTGACAGTGACCACCTCCCCAAACCCGGCGTGGGGGTGGAAGAAGGGGGAGCAGCCCCCAAACGCAGCCCTGGGCAAGGCACGGGGGAGGGCTCCCAGCCCAGCTGTGACATTTCCTTTCACCTATACCTGTACAGCTGTTTCCTACAGGGCTGCAGCCTCGAGTGAGATGTGTGAGGCTTCTGTAGGTGCTTGGGAACAAGATGGAACAGAAACGCTTCACACCTGGCCCCAAAATTACAGCACGCTGGCAGGTGGCCAACATCAACTGGCAGAGTACCAGTTGCAATGGACATCAATTAAGCAGCCTGTCATCCTCAGACTGCAGGCTTTGCTTTTTGCGATCTGCATCGTTCCTTAAGCCTTCAGCAGCACCAGCACTGGAGTTTTCCAGATGGGATCATTTCCCGCAGATTCCACTCGCTAGATTTATTGCAGGTTTTTTTTTTTCTTTTTAACCCACCCCCCCTTCAAGAGGCTGAACTGTTATTCCACATTGCAGATTTCTCCAGGGCTGGATTCAGCGTCCTCGTGCTGCGCTAGCGCTTGTTTGCCCTTGGTTCCCTTCCCTTTCAGCTCCAGAAACTCAGTTTTCAGAATATCCCCAGAACTCTCTTAGCTTAAAAAGTGATTAAAAACTGAGGCCATATGATAACTGAACAGGATTCCTCTTTGGAAGATGCCCTAGGAGATGTTGCAGCAGTCACTGGACAGGACTTGTGCTCGTTGCTACAATGCTGCACTAAAACAGCACAACAGACACCAGTGCTGCCTCCTCTGCCACGCAGACCTGGGGACATGGACTGAGCCTGGCACTTCCCACTGTGCTAACGGCACCTGGCAAAGGCAGAGAGAGGCTCCCAAGGTGCCCACACAGCCCCTGGCACTCGCGGTTCCAGGTGATGCCAAGGACAGCTGAGGAGTTCAAAGCAGGTGATGGTCTCCACGCTACCTTTGTGGTGGCATAAAATCCAGCTTCTCCTCCATCAGCCCATGACATCACCTTCCAGCATGGCCCATAATTTAGTTTAATTGCCTTTTACAATCCAAAGGCACCACATGAAAGGGAAGGTCGAGGCTGGGATGGAGTTCAGATACTGGTCAGAAAATGTAAACATCTCTTACTCGGCTGCCTCGGGGCTGCCAGCTCCTGCCAAGTCCCCGCTCCGAGCAGGGCTGCCTGTGGCAGGGATCTTTCACGGCTTGTTTGGAAACCGAGGCAGGCAGGAATGGAAGGAGTTTTTCAAGGATGACTCCTCCTTGGACTCTCCTGCTTGGGGCTCCGATCTCTGCTCACAGTTTCCCTTTTCCTCTCTGGACCAAGCTCCAAGCTGGAAGCTCTCGCTCTCATGGGCTGAGAGCATTTGCCTGCCAGCTGGAGGGAGATGCTCCAAGGCTATGGAATGGGAATATGGAAAGGATGCTGAGAAAACAGTTACATTTGCTCACTGGGGTTTTCTCTCTGCTTACAAAGAGTTTGTGCTCTCAGAGCCCTGGTCTTGCTACCTTTTCTCCGGTGCCTCGCAAAAAGTCCTCCCAAAATCACTGTAGTGTGGCCACTCCAAGGTGGATTTAATCCCTGGCATTCCAGGAGTCATTAGGTCTTGGAAAGGACAAAAAACTTGGTGTTTAGAGGCATGACAGAGCCCAGTCACTCCAGCAGCTACTCCTCCTGGGCTTTTAAACCTGGGGCTCCCTTTCCAACAAGCATCAGACATGACTGCACGCTGCCAAGAGATCTCTGAGAGTCTTAGGAAGACTGAAATACCATAAATAAGTGAAGTGAATAACAAGACAGGACTAATTTTAGCCCAAGTCTAAATAATAATTAGCTCCTAAACAGCTAATCCAAAGGCTACTGCCAATCTAGAGCATGCTGGGGCAACTAGAGAGAGGGGCAACTAGATCTGAACTATCCACCTGGGCTGGACAGTGCAGAGGAAGGAGATCTGGGATTTCTAAGGAGAGTAAAGCTTGGGATTTAGGCTATCTGCACTGACAGGTGAGTGAAACAAGGAACAGCACCAGGTGTGGGAAGCTCACTGGCCACCCTGGAGCTGGAGGAGCCACACAATACCCAGCTCGTAGGTCTGGCAGTAAAACACTGCTAATTAATTTTCAGAGCCTTGCATTTTAGGGCTTTCATTTGCCTGGTGAGGTGAGACAGGGCTGAGACCAGTTGAGTGGTGAGTATCTGAGACAGTCCACTCCACACATGAGCGTGCACATGAGGGAAAGGGGAAAAAGTGCCTTTCTGTTTGAGAGGAGGGAACCACAGTGACTGGCCCTATAAGCACATGTATTAATCATGCACCGTCTGGTTTTAATCCACACACTGCTGATCCTGCGTCTCCCTGTATTGTTATCAGGGGAAGGAGTATTTCTCCTCAATCTTATTCACCAGCCAAAAGCCTGAAAATGCAAAAAACACATTTGTGAAGTGCCTTCCCAAGGACCCTGGGCCCCGGACCTGGTGAGCTGGGGCTGCTGCCTTTTTATTGGCGTTTAAAAACCTTTTATTAACGTGTGTCAGGGCTGGGGGAGGAGAGACAGGCTCAGGTTTCAGGACCCCCCATGCAGAGAGGTTTATTGTGGGAAGGGACATTAACACTTTCTCCTCCACCCCGTGGCTGGGGCATGTGGCAGAGGGTGTGCTGCAGGCACAGGCCAGGGGGATGCACACTCTGAGCCTGTGAAGAGCTTGCAGGGACGTGGGCAATCCATGCCTGCAGAGAGGAGAACCTCCCCACTCTGCTCCACATCAGGGATATCTGCAGCCCTCATCCAGCTTTGCCACGAGCTCCACGGGGTCACTGCAGAGCAGGATGCTCCCGAGACAGCAGCATCCAGCGAGAGCTGAGGAATCCAGGACGTGCCCCAGGTTCTCAGGGCTGCACCCACGCACCCTCACCAGGACTCTCTCTAACCTCCACATGACCTGAGTGGTTTCCCTTACCAGCTCCCCGCAGCACCACCGTGACTCCACAGGTGCCACCTTCCTCCTTCCCGACCTTAACCCAGCCATGCTGCTGCTCCCTGCCCTTGCCTCGGGTCCCAGGCTGGGTGAGGGAGGTGCTGGCAGTGTCTCCTTGGGCTGCAGAGGCTGCAGACACAGCTGACAGCTCAGGCACCAGGCTGCATAGTTTGCTGCTGACTGGTACGGTCGGTGGTGTTCCATCACACAAGCTGCAGTGGAGATGTGCCCAACACACACACCCAGGAAAACAACACCGAGTTCTGCTCACCCCGGAGCCAGCTTTTGTTGGTTACAGCCCCAGTGACAGTGCAAGAGACGATGGGAAGCTCTCAGTGTCCCACTGGCTCCAGCAGGAATTCGAACGCGCGGCTCCATGGCAGCGAGCGGAGTCAGAACGTTTTCACTCAAAATAAGAGCCAGGCCAAATGCTCAAAAACTTACTGAGAAACTCTGGCTGAATTCTTCACTCCATCTGCTAAATGGGACGTGGAGAACAAAAAGGAGTGGGAAGCACAGCGTTTGTCCTATACAGCTTACAAAACAACCACCCTCTTGGTAGAGCCAACAACCCAACACCATTTCGAGCCCAATTCCCTCCAGTTCTGCCTTTCAACAGATTCTTTTCCTCTGAATTGTTACAAATTAATTAAGAAGCTAGGGGGTAAAAGAATGGGGTAAGGATTTGGAGCACCAGCAAGCAAGGTGAGATGTCCTTGTGGTAAAAGCCAACTGCCTCTTCCTCGCCATGCAAGTGGTAGAAAAGGGACCCAGAGTCACTCTGGCACACCAGAACCCTCCTCCCAGCCCACAAGACACTCACATTGTGCCATATAAAGAGCAGCACATTCTCATTGCCTCTCCAGCAAAGAATTTGGGCTGAAAACTGGGCCAAGACTGAGAACACAACAGAAAGAAATTGGGTGCAAAAAATAACTCCTGCTAAAAAGCAATGAGAAACCAGTATGGGAAAAAAATCAGTGCCAGAGAGAGCTGCTCCTCTGCCATCGCCTGCTGGAGGCTCAGGGACACAGACCCCAACATGCCACCATGCTCAGCCATGCACCCTTCCACTGCACACAGCCCAGAGATGCATCCCCCAGGCTCAGAATGGTTTGGGTTGGAAGGGATCTTAAAGACCACCCAGTTCCAGTCCCCTGCCATAGACAGGGACACCTTCTACTAGAGCAGGTTGCTCCAAGCCCTGCCCAACCTGGCCTGGAACTGAGGAACTGCTGAGGAGCTGGATTCACCTGGGCTCTGCACGCTACAGGGAGGGCAAGGAGCAGATGGTGGACTGGAGATGGCACACAGGTTTAAGCTGGGTTGGGGGATTCTTTGCTAGAAAGTGCCTTTTGTATCTTGCTCACAGTCACTCCCAGGTGGGTTTGTGCCTCTCAGGCCTGGCTGGCTCTGCAGTGCCTTCTGCAACACCCCGCTCCTGCAGAGCCCAGTAATGCCCTCATTAATGCTGCAGAGGGATGAGACTGGTGGAACAGGGAGGTCACTTGACTGTATTGATGCAGCTGCCACTCCAGCCCCTTTCTAGATTGTTTCCAAATCGCAGAAAATGGGATAGGATCATCCAAAGAGGTCACTTTGCCTCCTGTTCCAAGGTGTTTACCTCAACCCAAGTTGTACCTGACAGAGTCACCCGGCCTGACTTTAAAATCTCCAAGGCTGAACAGTTCCCGGAGACTCACTAAGGAAGCTGCTCTCAAAGCTGCTCTTTCATACCCAAAGGTATGAAACCTTTCCTAAAGTCTCATCTTAATCTATTTTGCTACAATTTCTGTCTGTTCCTTCCTGTGCTTTTCAGCATGGAGCCGGAGGACAGCTTGTTCTCCTCTCTGCCTTTTCCCCGAATTTCCTTTAAACTAAAAAGCCCCAGCTCACTCAGGCCCTTCTCGGAAATCAGGCTTTTGAGCTCTTTTCTAACTCACTGTCCTCTTCTTCATGCTCTCAGGTGTCCTCTGCACCCTGAACACGCACACCTGCTGCTTCACCTGTCTGGCCATTAAGGAAAACACTGGTCAGAAGGAAATAAAGGGGTACAGGCACAGCCAGGCCTGGCTGCCTCCCTCTGGGATCGGTGCTGCTTTTCCAGCAGAACTGAGCTAACACCACGCCCGATATTCCCGAATTCCGGGGTGGTTGGTGCTGAGCTGTGAGGGCACCAACTCCCACCTGTGGGGTTCTGCAGTTCCTTTACAAAGCAGCAGAACCAAAGGGAGCTGGGACAGGGAGAACTCAGCTCGGGAGCTCAGGTGCAGCTACAGGACAGACACGAAGATGAGCGCAAGTGCGTGGCAGGGCAGGTAGATGGCACTCCAAATAAACTGGTGTGTGGTTAGAGGAGGCAGAGTTCGGGAATACCGACCCCCTCCCACAAGTTACAGGGCACCAGGGCTGCTCAGCCACCTCGCCTGCCTGCTGGGGTTTGTGGCTGCTGGGAAAAGAATCTCTGTATAGGGAGTGGGGCACTGGGATTGCCCCCAGCAGAACCCCCATGAGGCCACCACACCTCCACCAGGCAAACCGTGGGGCAGCAATGGCAACTGCACGCTTCTTATTTTAACCCTGTCAAACAGAGCCTTGAAAATTCATGTTTCCACAGACACTTCCCGGACTCAGGTGCTTCCCCAAACTGGGAGGGCTCTTGGTTTTACTGGGAGCCTGTGCTCCTGTGCAGCAGGCACTGCTGAGAGCACAGGCTGGGGCAGATGGAGAAGTGAAACAGAAATTTGCACCTTTGGGTCCCTTTGTGAGAAAGGTCCTGAATTTCTCACCGTCATTTCAGGACAATGTCATGAAGAAGTGGCACAGGGAAAGGCACCCTGCCACTGTCACATGCAGGCTTTCCACAGAAACCTGCCTCTGCATCCTCACTTCTCCTCCTGGAGCACCAGCCCCTCAGGGAGGGGACACTGCAGCTTCCCAGATGAGCCACGCTTTTGGAGCTGCAGTTCTGCCTCCGAGCAGGAAACTGTTGAGAGCCACTCTCATCCTGCCGTGCCTCCGAGGGCGTGCAAAACAAATGCCATTGTGCCTCCTCCATCCCCCACCAGGCTCAGACACGTTCTCCAAGTGCAGCCCCCAGATCCCTCCTGGCCAGGTGGTGGCAGAGAGCAGACCCAAAACCCCACATCAACAAGGGAACTGATTTCATTATTCTAAAAACAAACAGCCAAAGGAAAGTTCAGCCTAGAATGGGCTCCTAGAGCAAAGAAAGGAAAATAGAGAGCGGGCAGTGGGGAATGCTTCATATTCCTAAAAGCCTTTTGTACGTTAACACATGGTGTCTGCTTCTCTCTAGTCACCTATTTATCACTCTCCTCTTTAGAGAAGGAAAAAAGTCCTGGCTGCCTTCCTAAGGCAGAGTTTTGTGGCCGGGGGGAGGGGGAGGGTGCTTTAAGCATGATGCAAACCATTTGGAGTGCACCGAGAGCTCTGCCAACACAAGCTGCACTATTTAAACAAGTGAGGAAATGATCGTATATACAACATGCCAGCGAGCACACACACACCAGAGGAAGTCGAGAGGGGTTTTCATGACACAGAGCTGGATGTCAGCGGCTGAAAGGTCGATATTTTCCCTTAACACCCTTCTCAATGACTTAATCGTGTTCCGTTTGCACAGAAAACTTCCCAAGAATAAAAGTCTGGAGGAATCGAGGGGGGATGTTTGGCCTACTGCTGACCTTGTCCGAGGTCCTCTCCACGTAGCAGGGCTCCTGGGGGGCGACCAGCAGGGGAACGAAGCCCGAGAGCAGCCGATCCTCTTCCAGGCTAAGCAGGGCAAGGTCGTCATCTGGGTCCTTGTACAAGGGCACCTCCGACTGATTCACTGTGGTCAGTATGTTACAGAAGTCAGCCAGCGTCGCCCACACATCTACTGAGACCCTGGGAGAACGAGGAGAGACGTGAGCAATTCAGGGCTGGAATGCGCTGGGAGTTGCCTGCAATGCTGCAGCGAATACCAGAGAGGTGAGGCGAGGCGAGGCACGGCACGGCTGCTGCCCTGCCCCGCGGGACGGCTCCGCAGCTGCGCTGGCACCGACCCCGGCGCCCACCGTGACCCTCGCCCGCCAGCGCTGACCCCGGACACCGTCCCCCTGAGCGGGGACTGCTCCTGGGAGCTCGCCCGTGCCCCGGCTCTGCCCACCTCTGCCCGCTCCCCCAGAGCCTGGCTCGTTCCACGTGGGAGAAGGGATGCTTGTTGCGCGATTTTAAAGCCTGCTGGGAGGACAGAGCCAACACCCGCACTGCTCTCGGGGCTGAAGGGGCTCTTGGAGGGCTCTGATCCTCCCTTGGGGGCTCCAGCCCAGCCCGGAGCATCCTCTCCTTTGTGCAGCTCCTATCGGCTGTGACCAAGGTGCTGCAGAGCACCACAGAGATTTTTCTCAGTTAAACCCCAGCCGTGGGGGGTTAAAGTCATGTTTTGCTTCTGGCCGTGGGTTTCAGCACTCACAGCTGCCTCTGCCATCCCTCACGTTCCCAGAGTGGCAGTGATGTGCAAACACGAGGCCACCGGTAGCCCTGGACCGCTTTCCACACATTCCCATCACACATCCCCACGGTGGAGCACAACCCAGGGAGAGCCCAGCACCCCAGAGACAGCCAGCATGGAGAAAGCAGGGAAACAGGCAACAAACGAGGGGGTACTACAGCTGACCAGGCTGCCTTGCATTGTATTTCTCCCTCCTGTTTCTACAAACACTCAGACTGGGGGTTTTTTAGGATGTAAACTGGGATTTAAGTAGGAAATAGGGGAAACTGGGGCTGATGTGCTTCTGGTGGGCTGTTCCTCCACCCCACACCTCCGGAGAAAAGCACAGGGAATCCAGCATCCCTGGGGGTGCAGCAGTGACCGATGCAGGCCGAGGCAGCCCAGGGCTGGAGGGAGGCCCCCTGCTCTTTGAACTGCTCCAGGTGGACAGAGTCTGCACTCGGTTATTTACGGGAATCAATGTACCAGGAAAGCACACTGAAATGAAACATCTTGTTTTCAAGAGCGTCCTGGGAGCCAGGCAGAATGAGGAGCCATTAATCAAAGCCCGGCACGTAATCAGCACACATGTAACGCAGAGTCGCCCACGTCCCCCAGCCAGCCCTAGCCCACGTCCTGCAGGGGAGAAGAGGTCCTTCAAAACCCTCTGGTCACAGACACCAGGAGCTGGGTTCATTCACAAAGCTCCATCGCTTGGCTCAGCCAGGTCTGGCTGTCAGAAATGTTTAAATATGGAAAAAAATAAACAGTTGCAACACGTTTTTCGGAGGGATCTGTCCGAGGCCCTTTGTGATGTAATGGGAAACGCTGCGTTTGTGCTACCAGCTGGAAAATAAACAGAGCTGCGAGGGTTAAAAGGAACTGAACTTTCCACGACCCCTATCTGCAAAAGAAGAAAATAATAAGAGGAATGATCCACTGCCCCACAGCCCTGATAGTTTATCCTCCGGCCCGGGCTGCAGAGACAAGCACCGGATGTGATAGGGCTGCTCTGGGCCACCTCCAAGGCGAGCTCTGCCCATGGGAGATGCACAGGGCTTGGGAGGCTCAGCCTCCCCCAGTGCCCTGCTGGCAACTGGGCTCGGCTGCCTGAGGCCGGTCACATAGCACTGGTGGGGCCCCACGGCCACGAGGGCTGGCTGGGATGAAGGAGGTGCAGAGGCATCAGCAGGGAGAGGAATGGGAAAAGTGCCCGCAGCTGCCGGGGAATGAGAGCACTGGGCTGCTGGGGACAGGCAGGGATGCAGGGGACATTCCCAGGGAGCTGGGACAGCCAGGTGCATGGGGCCGTGGTGGAGGAGAGGGGAAAAACATTGCAGAGAGCTTGCCCATATTCCTAAAAAACAGAGCTGCAAGCAGGGGATGATGATGACAGTGAGGGCGGGAGGGAGGCAGAGGGCAGTGGCAGGATGCTGGGCTGGACTGGGATTCACAGCAGGGCAGAGGTGGTGGTGGTGGCAGGGGTATCAGCACAGATAAAGTACAGGGAGCACCTCCCTCCACAGGGCTTGGCATCCAAAGTCAGAAAAATGCCACAGGAACAGGCACTGAGCTGGCACTGCTACTGCCCTTGCAGGCACCCAGCCCAGCAGTCCCCTTCCCTCTCCCCCCGGCAGCACTGCCAGGCAGGGCATCCCTCACCATCCCTGAGTGTGAGAGCAGTCCCTGTCACTTCATCCTTCACCTACAGCTTGACAGTGCCCTGCCACATCTGCCATTTGCCCCGGATGTGACAGATTCCCACCCTGGGCTCGCTTCAGTCAAACCTCAGACTGTGCTGGCTCCCTGGGCAGCCAGCTCTCACTGCAGTACTACCCCAGCAGCACCCCGCAGAGCCTTCAGAAAGCCAAGAAAGAAGCAGCGTTGGCATTTCCTCCTGGTTTCCTCCTGTGATGGCAGAGGCAGCACTGCAGAGATCAGTTCTGACCATTTTCTGCCACCCCCTCGGGTGCAGCTCCTCCTCTGCAGCGCATCTCCCATCACTGCCACCACCAAGATCATTCTCCAGCTGCTACTGCTGGCAGAGCCAGCGAGGACAAACGGCTCACACTGACACCTACGGCCCCGTGAATCTCCTGCTGGGACGTGCACTCGCCCTGCAAGGTCACACAACACTTGTGAGCCCTGTGTGCCTCCTTCTCCCCACTACCCCTGCCCAGGACCACCACACGGCCACCCCCAGGCATTTCTGGCTTATGTCACCCCACGGCGCGGTGGTGCCGGAGCCTCTGTGCAGAGCCCAGGCAGCTCCAGGTGCCTGGAAGCTCTGTGCACGCACAGTGCCACGGCTTCGACGTCCCTCTGGAGAGGGAGGCCCCGAATTACTGACACCGAGCCCAGGCACGCCGCTCCCAGGTACAGGGATGAGGCTCCCAGAGCTTTTAACCGAGGAAGCGAGAAGGGGGTTAGCGCGAGGTCTTTCCTCGGAACGGGGGTTCATTCACTTCCCCACAGACACATTTACATTTGCTTATTCCACTAGGACAGGAAAAAAAAATAAGAGTTAATTTCTTTTTTATTGCCTCAGGATTCCAGGTTTAATGTAGCTGTCAGTGTGAGCGCAGCCCAGCTGCAACGCCGACGGACACGGCCCGGCCAGGCAGCGGCGAGAGCCGCGCAAGTGTGCAGCGAGCTGGACCACGGCCCCGGGGCTGAGCGCCGCCCTGGCAGGGCTGGGGATGGCTCCCGGCAGACACGATGCCCAGATGGGCATCACCACAAGGCAAAAGGCACACAGCGAAGCACGGGGAGAGCAGAGGATGCCAGGGTGAGCCTGATGCTCGCCGAATCCCCGCGCGGGGCTCCGGCATGAGCCACCATCCTCACCGGGGGCGCGGGCTGCCTGGTGATTAATATCAAGCACAATGACCCCATGTTACAAGCCTGCGGGGGCCTGTGGAGGTGGCCATTTCCTGTGTAATACCAGCTTGTTTAAACACTAACATCCAAACTCCACAGCTGCAGCACAAACCCGGAAAGCGCGGCGCAGAAGAAGCCCTGCATTGTGTTCCCAGCCGCTGCCGAGCCGCGCTGCCGTGCAGATGGCAAACGCCTCGGGCCGTGCTCCCGGGGCCAGGCACCGGCACCGCCGGCTCCCGGTGCCCGCCGGATGAGGTGCTCTGCATCCTCCTCCTGCATTTCCTCCCTCCTGGACCATGGGAACCTGAACTAAAAGCGGCTTCTTTGCAAGGAGCAAAAAGGGTTGGCCACGGGAGGTCTTCCCAAAAGATGTTCGCCAAGCTTGTTCTGGGCTCAGACAGAGCAGGATGAGGTGGTCACAGCCCTTCTGCATCAGTGTTTCCCCCACTCTGCCCTGCACATGGTCATCCATAAACCCATTCCTCTCCCAGAGCTGGAGGGATGCTCTCCTCCCCAGGAGAGGTGCAGTCTCCTCCCAACCAGCCTCTGCTTTGCCACAGCCCCCTTCTCCAGAGACTTTAGGCTTCTTTGGTCGACTTTATCTCCAATCTCAGCCAGGTTTACACTCCTGAGACACCTCTGAACCCTGGCTTTGATGTCTCGATAGGGAAACTCTGGTGGCCAGCGTTACTGAGGCTGGGATCTGCAAAAGGGATTTTCCATTTAGCCTCCAGCAAACTCCAGCAATGTCTTGGCACCCCTGTGCAAGACTCTGTCCATCCCTCCCAGTGGGAGCTGCCATCTCAGTGACACTTCTCCACAAGAGCGATGTGATGAGAGCGATCTGGCACATCTCTCTGGGAAGGTAAGCTCTAGAATGTGCTCACAGCTTTTGGATTTAATTTAATGCTCAGTTTAAATTAACCATTTTTAAATGCTTGCAGACAGTCTCCACAAACTGAGAGGCCCTTGGCCCCGTGTGGAAGCAGCACGGATTCGCCAGGGTCAGCCCTGCAGCAGTGTCTGCCCAGCCAGTGGCTTCCCCATCAGTCCTTGTGCTTCGTTTAGCAATGAATTAATTGTGGCAACAGAGCAGAGCAAGGAGCAGCTTTGCTGTCCCTCTGTCCAGCCCTCTTCACCTGCTTCCCAGCCATATGTCCCAAAAGGGGATGGAGTCACTTGTACAGCAGCCTCCTTGGAGATCCACCTTTTGCCCCATCTGTTGCCAATATCTCTGCCTGAGGGCATCCACCCTGCTCCCTTCTTCCCAGGATCCCTGCTTTTACACCTAGATCTCTGCAATTTACTCCTGGGGACATTTGGTCTGAAAGATGCTTCTCCAACTGCCTTAAACAACCACCTTCTCTTGTGCAGAGAACTCGAGACAAGGTTTGCCATGAAACATGAAGACAGAAATTAATTTTAACATACGAAAGTGACAGCTGTTTGCTCCTAGAAGACCTGGCAACACCTGGTTCAGACATACAATACTCGAGGCACTGAAGCAGAGATGTCCAAGGTTAAGTTTAGCTCCTATTCTGGAAAGACATGAGGAAAGAGTCATGGAAAGCTCGCTGAGCACCTCTTCCAAAATAGGAAGGACACCCTTCACCTCTCAAATACACACACAGAGAGGTGTTTAGGAAGTCCAACAACTGAAAACCTGTTCCAGGGCATCCCCTGAGCTACGGTGACCATGCAGTGTGGCCAGGAGCTGGATGAGTGCACTAGACCAAGAAGGGTGGATTTGGGGAAAGATGGAGCTTCTCGCTTGGGTTGAATTCAAGACTGCTGAGCCCCAAGGTAGGGAGAGGATGCCTGCCAGGAACCAGGGCTCATTCCCAAGCTCCCACCAAGAAAAAGGACCCCGAAGACACAGCCTCCTGAGCCTCTCATCCCACTCCACGGAGCCCACTCCCGCATGGCTCACATCCATCTGCTGGCTTTTGGCAGCGCTCACCCCTCACACCTTTCCCTCCGCCTCTGTCCAAGGGGGAAAGCAGCGAGCTGAGGAATTTGGTGTGGGGTTGGTTCTGGGTTTTTTTTTTTTTTATTGTAAGGACTCAAATCCAGCAGTGTGATAAATGCATCCGAGCTACAATTAGGAAGATATATAGCATCAGAACGCGAAGGTCTGGGCAGCGTGGTGAAACGCGGGCTCTCCAGAGCCCCAGCTATGTTTCCCATTATGTAACCCTGGTCATGGGCAGACAGCCAGACTCCAAATGAAAAAGAGACTCTGGCTTGGCACCGTTTCTATTTTCCTATCCTCATTCGGGGTCAGCGCAGTGTCATACAGCTGCAGAGAAAGCTCCGGGGATTAAACCTGGGAAAGACTCCAAGACCAGGACCCGGGTTCAAGTACCAGCTGAAAGCAATAAACCAACTGCCACAGCTGGGCTGAGTTTAGACGTTCTCAAAGTCCCCCAGCTCTCTCCCATATGAAGAGGGAGCGATTGTGAACATGGTGAGGGAGGCCTTGGGACACACAGCCCCGGCCCAAAGCTCCGGCCGAGCCCTGCCAAGCTGCCCTGCTGGCCACGAGCCCAGCCCAGCATTCTGGCCCTGGATGAGCTGCACTTTGATGTGAGCTCTGGGCTCTGAGTGGGCTGCCAGGTGGGTATGAGGCCTGTTTTTTCCAGAAGCTTTAGCACATTCATGGCATCCCTGCAGGGCGCTGCCGTGCTTCAGGGGATTTCTACATCCCTTTTCTGTGCCCTTGCCATCCTAAGGGGCAAGGAAAGTGGTTTAAGAGTATCCAACCAGCTTCTCTGTTGGCAGTGGTGGGATCTCACAGCACGTCCCAGAGGCAGGAGCATGTGTGACACGGCACAGGCCCCTCACTCAGGCTCTGCAACTTGGCATCTGCACTTGCTCCTCACGTGCTCTCCCCGCTCCTGAGCTCACCCTGCCCATAAACCTTGGCTTACTCCACCACGCCTGCTGCTCTGACCCATGTTTTACTTCTAAACTTCTTTGAAGCTGCTCCTATCTAAACCCCTGCACTTGATGGCTCTACCTGGTTCCTGAAGAGCCCCAGGGCAGCCAGCAGGCTTGTGTCAATAGAGAGCTGAAACACTAACCCAGTGCTCTCCTTTTCCTTTCCTATCCCCAGGGCAGACGTTGCAAATCCCAGGTCATGCCCAAGAGCAGAGCTGGTTCCCTGCTGTTCATCACTACCTGCCTCTCCATGGAAGCTCAACCATTGCTGTCCCAGAGTCCTGGACCACCAACACCCATCCTTACAAGAGGTCTGGGCTGGAAGAGCAGCGTGGCTAAGGCAGATTCTCCATGTGGGCCAAAGAGCACCAGCGTGGAGCAGCTGGGAGCCAACAAGGGCCAGGTGGGACAGGATGGGCACGGTGGGACAAGAGGGGCTGCTCAGCCACCCTCTGTGGAGAGGCCAAGCAAGACAGAGTCCCCCATTCCTCCACTGAGCACATCAGGACCTTGTGGAGTAGAGCCCCCAGCCTACACCCACCGCTCCCCCAAGAGCCCTGGGGTGGGCTGGCACCTCCACCACCACCTTCTCCCACCCCGATGGGCGAGCAGGAGCCCACACCTGCTCCGTCACCCTGAGGGGACACGGCCCCGTGCCTGGCAGGAGGGGGAGCAGCTCGTCCTGGGGCAGGCGCCGAGCGCTGGCTGCGTGAACCCAATCAGAAATTCCATCTCGAGGCTGCCCGTGGCCAAGGGCTCGGCGGCTCCCTGCGCAGGCAGCGCGAGGGGAAGGGGGGATTGGCGCAGCCGCGTTCACGTGACGGATCCCAGTTTGAGTTCCTGCCCAAAGATGGGCAGCAGTTCACATGAGCAGGCAGCGGTCCCACACCGAGCAGCCGACAAACAGAAAACAGACTCCATCTCCACAAAATGAGGCCCAGAACTTCCTGTGTGAGATTTCCATTTCCTCAGCCAAATGAAAAAGAACTGGAGTAAGAGGCAATAAACCAGGAGAGCAGGACTGGACCTGACGCACGGAGCGGGGACCCATTAATGGTTAAGCCACTTTGCTGGATTACTCCTAATGCGCCTTCCCATCACCCTGGGTTCTGGCTCCCTTGGATTAACAATAAGACGTGATTTCAGGCTCTGGATCCGGAGTACCGGAGGCAGATGGAAAATCCTGCGGGAAAGCAGCTACGGAGCATGCTCAGAGGCTGTTTCGCATACTCCGTACTTGGCCCCTTCGCTCAATTTTCTGTCCAAAAATATGCAAATTGCCTAGTCCGCATTATGGACTAACGGGCTGAAATCGGCCAGTTTAGAAAATTAACCCTTTTGTGCATTGCAGGGTAAGGAGAACGGTTTCTGAAGCAGAGGGGAAGTGACTTTTGGAGCTCCAGGAACAGGCAAGCTGCTCCAGGCTAGCCCAGCCCAACCAAGGTTGGCCTGACTCAGTCAAAACAAAGGTAACAAAACGTTTATGCTGGAAATGGAGTTCCCTCTGGTCCAGAGGAAGGCCATGCCTGTCCAGCTGGCCGGGCCAGCAGAACACCTAAAGGAGGGGTATCCCACCAAAACCAGATGCACATCCTAAGCAGAAGGTAAAAATCCACCTCATAAACATCTTCTAACACATGGAAACAAAGGGCAGCCACCAGGCACCCTCCAGCCCCACTCACACATCAGTGAAGAAGTCACTGTGTCACCAAGGGTGACAATTCCCAACATTCCCTGGGCAGTGGGCCTTGCCTGGGTGCTCAGGTCATGGTGCCACAGCCAGCAGTAAAGCATGAGCAAGGGGAAGGGTGGCACGAGGAGCTCAGGGAGGGAGCAGAAACCAGAGGATGCACGTACTGTTTGGGGAGCTCAAGAGATGTTGGAGGAGGATTCCAGGTGTCCGGGTGGCCAAGCATCCAGTCCGACCAGACCTTCACACTGGGGAGCAGCTCCTTCAGGTCCTGGGGCAAGGCAGAGACCTTGATGTCGTCCTCCTCATCCTCCTGCTCCATCTCTTGTGGCTGAACTGCAAATACAAGACGTGAGAGCTGAGGCAGCTCACCACAGCCAGGCTCAGGCAGGGACTGGGAAAGTATGACACAGATCCCAACATCCCAGCCTTGGAAGCACAAGAGAGCAGCCACAACCCACAGCAAGCACAAAGACAGATCTGTTCTCCCTACACAGACTGGCCTGGAGGGCAAGCCAGGGTGTTTGTGATCCCTTTATTGAGGGCAGCAGGGTGCCACTGCACCAATCACAGAGACAAGATCCCCAGGTCCCAGTTTTGGGAAGTTTCCCAGTTGCTGGCAGAAAGCATGGCCTGAGTCCATCCCTTTCTTCCAAACATTTCTGTCTACACACATCAGGGGCTTTCCTACAGCTGATCCAGCTATAACCTGGGCAGAGCTTGGGATGCTGGAGGAGAATCCACACAGAGGGGAAGGGATGTCCAAACCAGCAGGGAATGAAGGCCTGACCCCCACCAGGCTGCCTCGTGGGCCTCCGCATGGCTCCTGCTGCTAAGCCCTTACCTGGCACACATTCCCTCAGCAGGCTGGTGCACCTCCTCACCAGCAGTGCAAACATGGAGAGCCCCAGGGCCGTGGCCTGTTCCTGGATGACGGAGCGGCAGTCCTCAGAGATGCACTCTAGGAGACAGAGAGGGTTTGGGTCAGATGCTCCATCCAGTTTCACCTTCACAGCCTCCCTTTCTGCATCCCACGAGGGGCAGGGGGGAACGATTCCCTAACTCACACCTGTCCCAGACACAATTGCTCCATGTAGGGGGGAGAAAAGGGGGTGAGTAGCTGCTCTGGAGTGGGAAGAGGCTGCAGCCACCCTGCCCACACCATGCCCAACCCCATGGTGTGTGCTGAGCCAGCCGGGACCATGCTGGCACTCAGGGCTCCCAGCACAGAAGCTGCTGCTCGGGGCTGATGCCTTCCCCTGAGGAGGGGGTATGTTTAAGTGTTAAAAGGATAATTAGCTGCATGTTTGATCTCTGTCCCTGGTGGAGTTTCAACCTCAGCAGCTGAGGAGGGGGCTCCTCTCATTAGCTCTGCAGTCAGAGACAACAGCTTGTCAGGAGAGCTTAATTGGAACTATTACTCAAGGAGATGCCACACGACCACAGCTCTTCCAAACAGAGCTGGCTCGGAGTGAGAGCAAATCCCCCCGGCACATCTACACCCGGCCAGAAACCACTTCTGAGGCTGCCTGGAGCCCCGGGGAGCTGGCTCGAGGGAACTGCCTGGAGCCGGGCGTGGGATAGGCCGGGGAGTGCCACGGGACATGCCAGCCTGCCCCGAGCTCCCAGAAGGGGTTTAAGCCTTAACGGCAGCCTTTGCTCCCCCAGCTCCCTCTACTCCTCATCCACATCCTCCCAAGATGTGGGGGAGTGGCTGGCTGGGGAGAAACCACAAATTTAGTGGGGTTCCTATCCACCTATGCCATTTACTCTGTGCAGGATGCTCCTTGCTGGCTTTCTGCAGGATCAGGGCTTCCACCCTGAGAACAGCTGCCCCAAGCCAGGCAGAGGATTTTTACAAATTCACAGGTACTGACTCTGAATGGGTGAGTGAAGCCCCAGGGCTGGGATAGGGAGGGAGAGCCCCCAGAGCCCCCCAGCTCCTGGGCAGCTCTGCCCCACACATCAGCACCAGCTGCATGTCAGCACGGAGAAGGTGTTGGGAGCTGAACTGCCCAGATGTGGCAGAGCAGGGATTTTGAGCAAAGGGCAAGAGGATTAGAGCAAGACACTGAGACCACGTTTAAGCTGTGGCTAGCAAAACACCTGAGGTGCACAGAACAAACAGCGGGGTTTTAAGGACAGATCATTTCTGAGCAGCGGGGTGGAAGGTTAAAAACAACCAAAAAAAAGACTAGAATGCACCAAGAAAATATGGGAAAAATAAGGAGGAACATCTGTAGGCTTGATTAACAGTTCTTACAGCTGTCAATGAGTTTAGCAGCGTGGAGACCACTGGGGGTAACCCAGGGTGGCACCAAAGGCACCTGGTAGCTGAATGAGGGTGCTCTGCTCCCGGAGCCAGGGCTGAGCAGTGCCGCAGAGCAATGGTAGGAAGTGCCATACTGCAGGGGCTGTCAGCTTTTGGAGGAAACATAAAACTAAAGATGTGACCACTCTGGGACAGTAAATCTCTTTCATGAAGCCTTTCCCACAATTAAGAGTGTTAGTCCCAGTGCTCTGGCCACAGTCCAGTCCAAGAAATTACAGTCGTCTTCCCCGCGCTCCCTCCTCCTGCGCTCGGGTGAGATGCTGCACTGTCTTCACTTCTTGTCTTAAATGGACATACAAGATCATGGTGGTCCAGTTGCCACACCTGAGTCTGGCAAGTCCCCTGGGTGCTGAAAATCTTCAGGCATTTCAACACGGACCCCCACACTTTGAGCGGGCAGCCCCCGTGACTCCAGGCACTGTGCTCAAGCCAGACTCACGGTGACCCCCAAACTGAGCTGGTGCAAAAGCTACATCCTGATCCCCTAAATGGACATCAAAGGTAAAAGTGTTTGTGATGGTGAGGTTATGGGCATTCCGTATTTCAGGGTGTATTTCAGAGGCTGGCTGCAAAAGCCAGACCAATATTCTGTGGTGGCTGTGACCAGGCATGGTCCCAGCCCTTCCCACTGCCACCAGCAGCTCTTGCTGCAGGCTACAAGTTTCCCACAGGATGCTTAACAACCAAAACACAGTAAGAAGTTTCCTGCACTTGAGCTGTGGCAGGTACAGCTGTCCATCAAACATCCTGTGTTGCTGCAGACACGAACCATGTGCCCCCCAGCTCACAAAGCCACGGTGCTCCGATGTACCCCAACGATGCTCAGCCCTGGCATAGCCCACAAAGCTGCCCACTGTGCAGCTAAGAGCAGTGGGACACCCACTTTGGAGGGCTGCTTCCACACAGCTCCAGCTCAGCTACCATGGGTGTTGTCAGCTCATCATTAAACTCATAAAATGCACGGAACTCCCCCAGTCCTCAGAGTTCATTCCCTGGATGAGCTCATCGGCCTCGTTCTCAGGAGGCTCCCCCAGCAGGGAAGGACAAACACCCAGGTGGGTGCTTGTTCAAGAGCCCTGAACATGCACCAGCAAAGGCTCTGAAGAGATTAATTGTAGGACAAAAGAGGAAAGCACCATAAATCAGGAGAAACTTTCTCTCTGTGCCTTTTCATCACTTTCCTCGGGAGGCTGGGAGCTTTGGCTTGCTCCGAGCTGGCAGCCAGTGGCCAGGGCTAACAGAGGCTGTGGGGACAAGCCCCAGGCTACCCCTGCCACAGGAGACAAGGTGAGGGTACAATCAAAGGGCAAAGCACTTGGGGTGTTTAAACAGAAACCTGTCGAGTGTTTTGAGTGATGGGCAATATGGAAACCAACTCTCTGCACCCACAGTGTGCATCCACAGTGTGGGAGCCTACCCTGGCACTAAGAAGAAAATACTTTGCAGAAAATATGCTGAAATGAGGGTTGAAGCAACAAATCTGCTCTGGAGCCCACAGGGCATCATTACTCCTGAGCTGAGCAATGGTCTGTGCTGCTGGTAGTGCACATTAAGACACAAACTTATTGGAAAAGGGAAGTTTTTGGAGGTTGGAGTGACACTTAGGTCATTTCTGTCCCTGCAGTTGCACCGCAGTAGTAAAAATGGAGATACCAGCTGCCACAGAGCAGGCAGAAAGATCCTGACTGCCCAAATCAGGGCAAACCTTGTAACTCCCAGATCTGTTTCTCCAGATCCACAGTGGGCGCAGGACACGCAGAATGAGTATCAGGTCGACAGACAACCCTGCATCCCATCCCTGCAGGCTGACAGAGATTTCAAGTGGCATCAATGGCACCCCAACAGCTAAAGTTGCCACAAATCCACTCCACTTCCTCCCCCGAAACCCCAAATGGGGCTGTAATCAGATAACCCTCCCAATTCACACCCAGCCACGCTGCGCAGCTGGGGCACGCTGCGGAGGTGTCAGGCAACTGTGGAAAGAAATCACACACAAAAGAAGGTGCCACAAGGTCACAAGCTCTGAGGTAGTTGGAGCTGTGGCTCCTCCGTGCCACCAGCAGCCGCAGCAGTGACACTCCGCAGGAAATCATCCAGCCCCACCAACCACAACACATTTTCCCTCCACCTTTCTCCCCCTTGGAACCCGGCAAACGTCCCTGCTAATGCCAGCCCTGGATAAACAGCTCCTGTCACGTCACCTCTCAGCTCTCGCCTGCGCAGCCACCCTGTGAACAGGATCACGCAGCTCAGCGGGCGCACAAATGTCACCTCTCAGCTGTGCCACTGCCTTCAAAGGTGCTGCGTGGGTGGAGAGGCAGGTGGGCAAAGCTGGCACCGCTACCTCAATAACTGCTTGTTAAACCACAACCTAAGGTCAGGCCTCCAGCACTCGCAGCCAAGACTGACTCAGGGTGAGTTCACACCCTCGTCTGTGTTGCTGTACCAACACACAGCCCCTGGAGCCACGCTGCAGCCACAGCAGGGAGCTGAGCTGGCCTGAAAAGCCTCCTTTTGGGAGTGTCTTTAGGCTGGAGCTGTTCCTTGACCACCTGTAGCCCCACATCAAACTCAGCAAAACTCAGGTCTGTGGAATGCTGCACGGGGCTAGAAAGGAGCAGGCAGTGCATGTTAAAGCAGAAGTGTCAGCAAACACTTTGAAATGATTGATTTGCACTGCCCCACACTTCATAGGCTGAATTTGCCTCAAAAGTCTGTCCTTCTGCACCAGAAAAATAAGTGATAGCCCTGCAGAGCCCTGCAAGCCCCTGTGAAGGTCATGGCTCTGGAGGCCAGACTGGCAGCAGGACAGAGCTGTGACAGTTCTGAGCGCCCTGCCTGACACTCGCCACTTGTCAGCCCCTTCTTCCAGCTGGCTCAGACTTTGCTGAAGTTTCCATGCTGGGTGCCTGTCTCAGCCTGAATTCTCCTGGAAATCTTCAGCCAGAACAGCTTGGCCACTTGTGAGAATGAGGCTAGGAAACAAGATAGTGGCTTACTCCTATTTGTAAAAAAACACTTACAACCTTTTCCTTGAGCTAATCTAGCAACTGCAAATCCTGGAACAAGGATCTGAGATTTTGCTGCAGAATAACCTTTTTAACAGAGAGCTTTCCTGTCCTACTAGAAATCTGTCCACACTTGGCCAAGCTATAAACATCTGAAAGGCAGCAGCTTTTCCATATTCAACAGGAATCCGTTTCAACAGTTAAAACCTGCTAAGATTTCACCTCCCTGAGCATGCTCCATCTTCCTACCTCCCTTCACCTAACCTGTGTTACAGGCAGCAGAGCTTCCAAGCAGCACGTGGGGACCTCTGCAAAAACGTCCTTGCAGGAGTGACTGCTGCTTGCTGCGAGCTGGAGATTGGACCCAGACTCCTCCAACTGGCGCCCAGGCTATCTGCTCTGAAGCAGAGCCCAAAGGCAAGAGAGGGAGAGGGACGGGACGGAAAAAATGGGAGCTGATGAGCATCAGGCTGCGAGCACAGAGCAAAAGCAACCGGCAACCAGGGACAGGTGGTTTTTCTGAAGATCAAGAAAAAGCAGCTGAGCTGCAGAGGAGCCCTCCTCTTTCTCTGTGCATAGGAAAGAAGGGTATTTTTTCCAGCTGAGGACTGGGCTGCACAGAGAGCGCTGTTTTCCTACCAGGAGGCAGCTTCCTGCAGGGATTGCAGGGAGCTGGGTGGATCAGCAGCTGCAGCGCCCTCTGCAAGCACCTACCTGGGGCTCTCCCAGCATCTGTGGGCTCCGCTCCCACCCAGCCTGCAGCAGAGCCTGACCCAGGACTTCTGCAGCCATAAATCTACCTGTTGCACAGGGGAGAGGGTGAGAGACGGAGAGAAAGGGGACTTTTGTAGCGGGGAGAAATTTGTGTTTCTCTGAGAACGTTATATTCATGGAAAACATAAACCAACTGTCGTCAAAGTCGTCTGAGCTCAGGAAATGGAGCGGCCGGGAGAAGGCTGCCATGTGGCCGGATGTTATGTATTTCTAATTAGTGCTATACATCTTTCAGCAGCGAGTGTCCTTTTGCTGGGAAACACAACGCGCTGCCCTTGTTATTGTAACTGTCAGAGAGTGCTTAAACAGATAATCTCCAGGAAAAGTGATAAACACATCCCCTCTCCCACTAGGGTGTGCAAAACAGCAGTGCCAAACCTTTATTAGGGCAACACAACCAGCCACAGGAAATGGGAATGGGAAAAGAGCAAGGGGCAGTCGCCTACGAGGAGAGGGATTTGCTGGAGGAAGCTTCTCGTGGCTGCTCGAGTGCCATGTGCCGAAGGAAATCCTGTGAGGGACAATCGGGGCACAGCGAGCACAGGACACGTGGGCTGCTCACAGGGATGGGGCAGGGGCTGGGAGGGAGGGCTCCCAGCTGTTCTGCTCCGAGTGTGCCCCCAGTTTGGGTGGAAGGGAGCCACAGCAACCCCTGAGCTCACAAGCAAGCAGTGGACGTGCTCCTCCATCCACCCATCCATCCATCCATCCCAGCTAACAAAACACAAGGAATGCTGAACCTTCCACAGTTAAAACAATTCCAGCCAACAAGTCTCAAAGGAGACCAGATTCCTTTGATTCAAGCAACCAGACCGCTCCAGCCAAGGGTCAGGAGGGCTCCTGGGTGTGGGACAATTTCCATGCTGGCCTCTCCATCCTCACCTGAGCTGTGGCTTGGGGTCGGGAAGCCTGGAGCAGTGCTGGCAGCAAGTGATGCCAGTGCTGGCAGAGAGCAGGGATGTGCTTTGCTCCCAGGGAACAACAGCTGAACCCACCTTTCCTGGTGACAGGGTGAAGGACTGCATGGGAAGGCACTCAAAAGAACGCACAGTTCCATGGACACAGTCCCAAGGATGACATAACGGGCTGGCCGGGGGACACAGGAGCTGCAGGAGCTCGGTGAGCGCAGGGCTGGGGGCGAAGGCACCCGGCTGATGTGTCAGCACATCCAGCGTGGAGGCACAGACAACTGATTCACCAGCTGGCTGCTGCCCTGAGGGAGAGAAGAGCCGGGCTGGTCACCTCGGAGCTGACACCACCTGAAGGCAATTCCTCTGCTCCCTCAGCGCTCAGACACAGCTTTCCCCGTGAGTCACTGCCCGCCAGACGCAGCCCTGGCAGGGCTACACAGGGCAGCCCCCAGGGCTGGGGCTGTCTGCAGGAAATGGGTGAGGAGAGCCCTGCTGCCGGCCCTGGCTGGTGGAGACCGCACACAACCACGGGAAAACAAAGCAGCGAAGTGAGGGGGATGCTCACAGCTGTGGGGCATTACCCGGCACCCCCTCGCAGGGGACCCGTGAGTCACTGGCACTCCCAGCTCTGGGAACTGGCGAGTCACACATGCACTCATCTGCCCCGGAGAGAGCCTGGGAACCTGGAGGCACCGCTCAGCCCCGGGGAATACCCCGGGAACGATGGGCAGCTTTCCTGGAAGGACGCTCCCTGACTCCGAGCAAACAGGATGGCAGCCCCAGCCCTCCCAGCACTGTGGCTGAGCTGAACATCACCACCTGCAGCACACAGGGCCGAGCCCCTCCCAAAGCAACCTTTGGATTTTAGAAACAACCTGGGTGCCCCCAGTCCACCTCCCTGTACTGATGTCTCCCCATGGAGGGGCAGGAAGGTCCTGGGAGGGTCCCTGTCACAGCAGCAGCAGCGGGGAACTCGCCGCACGTGTTCCCAGAGCAGCTGGGGCCGCCCAGGAGCCAGCAGCTCCCTCTGCATCCCTGACTTGTCCGAGGGAGGGAAGGAGGGAGGCCTAGGAGGTGAGGAATGCCGGGGGCCTGGGGAGGATGGAGCAGCTCTCCCTGTGGAAGCCATTAGATATTCAACACTTCATTTGTTTCCAGCCGTCCTGGACTGCAGCGCTGGGCTCTAGGACGGGAGGCTCTTCTCTGACGTAACCAGGAAGCAGCTGCAAAATTAAGGAATCCCTCATGACATCATAAAAAGGGTCGATGGTTTACAGGGGAAAGTATAAAAATTAATGACATATTCCCACCCGAAGCAGCGAGCCTGCCCAGGAGCCACAGGGGAAGCCATGCTCTGCCCGACACGGAGGGGCTGCCTGCCCCAGACAGCTCAGTGCTGCCAGCTCCCTTCGGCTGCTCCAGGAGCTTGTCTCTGGCTCTGATTGTCCCTAAGCCCAGGCAGGGCTGGATCCTTGCACCTGGGGTGCGATAACCAGCTCAGTATATCCTTCCTGACCCTGATGAACAAAGCTTTAGGGAATGACTTTAGGGACAGCTTTCTTGTGTACTCGGGGCTGGCCAGGAGTCAACGACAAAAAAGGTAATTGTGAAGTGACTATTAATAATAATAACTTAATAAGAAGTTGTTGATTTTCACAGGGAAAGCAGACACGTGCACAGAGTGTCCCCAACACCCCAATTTCTGCAGCTCTTGGAAGACCAACAGGACCTGCAAGAGGAGGCAATGGCAGCGGCACAATGTCCCTCCCCACCCGCAACCCGGGCTAGGTCAGAAAGAATGACATTAGCCTTGAGGACAAGCACAAAGCCATTTCCACTTGAAAAGGGAAAAGGATAGTGGTTTAAAATTAACTATGGCCTTTTCCAGGAAATATCAGTGGAAAGAAGCAGCCATTTTTAGAAATGTTATTCTCAGAAATTTCCTGAAAAGACCCATCAGTCAAAACACAGATTGAAGCCATTTCCACTTGCACTAAGCAGCACTTTGGAGCTCTCCCTACATGCTTGGGGTGCTTGACCCAGCCGGCAGGGCCAGGATCCTGCTCTGCCCCCCTGACCCCAGCCAGGCTGTGGGAGTCAGTCTGGGATGTGGAACAGCCCATACAGAGTCAGAAACACTCCCCCTGCCTGGGGAGGCACGTACATCCCACTTGCCACTAGTCACATTTGCACTGAGACACTCCCCGGCCATCACAGCTGGGGAAAGGCACCTCCAGGCTCATCCATGCTGGTAAATCTGGAGGACTGCCAGAGAAACTCATTTCTCAGCACTGCCCTCACTGGAGCTGCTCTGGGTGCGGGAGCTGATGCTGGCACTTGTGACACAGGCACAGCAAAGTCTTCACTGCACATGCCCAGAGCTACAGGTTCTGCTGCCAACAACTGACAGAAACGTGAATTTGACCCGTCTGGCAGCTGAAAGGCTGGCAAATCCAAATGGATGTAACTCCTGGCTGGCTCGAAAGGAAGCGTGTCCCTTCAAGCTGGCACGCTGGCTCATCAGCATATCTATGGCTCCAGACCAGCCTGGCACCAGCTGTCCCTTCCTGTGGAGGGAATATCTGCCATAAAATGCACAAGCAGGATGGGATTGAAGATGCTGCAAAGGCAAAAAGGCCCAGAGGCGAGCAGGGCATTCAGATGAAACACGGAATGCTGCATGAAAGAAGAAAAGTCATGGATGACAGAAATGGAAAAGGGTTTTAGGGGCACTGTGATGATGCAGAATGATAAAAGATAACCCCTGATGGCCTATCCTCTGTCTGCACAGATCTGTCAGCCCTTTTTGAAGATGCCAGAGCTATGAACATCACCAAAAGAGCCAGTGAGGAGCTGGGGAGCCCGGCTGGGTTACACAGCAGCATGGCAAGAGCTACCAGCATCCCCCCAGGAGCTGTGTCAGATGTTATTTACAACGGGGAGGAGGTGTGAACAGGGCTTCCCAAGAGATTTCCTCCAGCCCCGAGGGAAGTTTTACCAGGACAAATAACAGCAGAAAATAAGAGGCAGCATTTTGCACCCCTCAAGCTCTTGCTGGGGGTGGGCACGTCCTTGGCAGCAAAATGTGAGCAGACAGCCCGGAATTTGCTTCCTTGAGTGTGAACCTGGGTGAGCACTTTGAGCCTGCAGTGAAAGCTCCTGAGAGCAAGTGCCTGCAGACAGGAGCACGCAGAGAAAGGAGCCTTTGATGGGGCAGGAGCAGCAGAGTGTGGAGCTTCCGTTCCAGCACATTCCCTCCCTCCTTTGCTGCTCGTCTTCTTACGGCTTCCTGAGGGCCCAGTGTGTCGGTTTGCAAAGCAAATGCCAAACCATGAAGTGAAATCCGTGCCCTCCTCCCAGCTCTTGGGAAGCAGGAAATCCCAGGGTCTTCATCAAACGCTTGCAAGCCTGAACTGCCTCCCCACCTCCCACTCCAGCCCTGCTTGGTCCCTCCAGCCTCCCTGGCCCATGGCAGTGGCACCCCCAGCCCCAGGACACCCCACCAAGAGGGGCACAGCTCAGCCACTCTGCCTGAAGTGGTGCTTACCTAACACTTTCCATTATAAGACCTTGGTTTCAGTTCCTAACAACTTTGCCAAACTTTAACCATTTAGGCTGCAATCCTTCGTGCCAAAAGCTTTCCTCGAGCTAAATTTATTGGGAAAATTTCAACTACAAAGGTTCAGCTATTTGCCAGAATGAGGTTAGGGAAAATATATTGTTCTTCTCAAGTTAAAAATTCTTTGACCGTTTCAGCAAAATCCCTAGCACCTTCACACTTGGAGCAGGAAGCAGAAGTTTGGCAGGGGACAGCAGAGGGGTCTGGGTGTGCCTTCTGCCATCTCCATCCTGCTTTGCCAAGCTGGGGGCCTATGGAAATCCAGGTGCTCACTATCAGACAGCCCTCTCATGTCACTCCAACCCAAGCAGCAGCTGGTTCATCCGCTTGGACAGGAGAATAAACCAAGCCAGGTGAGGCACTGGAGAGGAAAAGGCAGGTGGAAAAGGGAGCTGAAGCAGCACAAGTGGGGCACAGCGTAGCAGCCCCTTCTCCAGCCCCCTCACTGCTCTGCTGGCACCATCAGTGGCTGCTCTTCCCCGAGGATCCCAGCCCCACACATCCAGCATTCCTGCCGTGGCAGAGGCTCATGTGGTGCATCCAGATTTACGTGCCAGCCGAGGATCCCAGATGAGGTCAGCCTGGTTCCACAGGGGAGCTCGCTTTTCTGAAAACCATGGAAATTACACATGCAAAAACCTCTCAGGACACCAGACTTGGAGGCATCTATGCAGCTTCAAGTCAACTCCATCACACTTACTCACCATAAAGCTGTCCTAACGACACATCGCTTTTTCTCCCCTCAAGGTACCGTTTTCAGTCGACACAGAAAATTAACAGGCAGCAGAGACCCTCCTGCAGAGTGTTCTGATGTGCTGAAATGTGCACGTGTGCAGCGAGGCCGAGGGCTGCAGGACAAGGTCATGGTTTGGGGGATGAACATGGAGAACTTGATTCCATTCTTTGCCTTGGTCCTGAACTTTCAGGGGGATCCAGAAGTCCCCTTAACTCCTCCCAATGCATGTGGTCAACTATTTTTGTGTGCCTCGCTTGTCGGCTGGCTGGTGACACAGAGGGGATGGAATCAGCAGACACCAGGCAACTCTGCTTTGAGTAGGATCAAAGGCAGTTCCCAAAGGATATTTTTCAGGAGAACTCCATCTCCTGCATCTCAAGGTGGGCAGACAAGGGACTAGAAAATCTGGTTGTTTTCTTTAAGCTCAGTTCCCCATCAGTACCTGTCAGAGATACCATGAAAAAAGGCACCCAAACCCAAAATGCTCTGAGCACAAACCAGTGAGTTTACACTATCCAATTATTTGGACCTGAATCTTGAAGCTCTTCCTACGCTCCATGTGGCACTGAGCACGATGATAACACTTAATCAGTGACTTCTCTGGAAAACTCCCTTGAGAAGGGACAGGAATTTTACAAGTACAAAGACAACAGGAAAATTGAGCCTGGGATCTCTTTGCCGTATCATCACCTTGTCTATCACAAGAGGTTTTATCTGCCTCACACTACACCTCAGGTGCCACTGGCCACAGCCTTCCAGGCTCGCTCTGTTTGGAAACAACCCCTCAAAATGCTCCTCATGAGGATACAGCCAGATTCACCCACCGGACCTCTCGTGGCGAACGGAGGCTGCGCTCTTCTGTGGAAATTTGGCAAAAATCCAGCTCTGAGCGGTGCCACGCAAGGGGAGGTTCTCAGGTGTCGAGCGAGCCATTCCCCGCGGGAAGGGCCGTGACCACAGGCACAAACCCACAGCACGCAGAGAAACCATTCCAGGAAGTTTAACATCCGAGCCCCCCTGTTAGAAAATACGATCTCAGTGCTCCAACAACGCACACGGAGCCGGAGCCTCAGGTCCCAGCGCAGGCACGGGCTCGCACTGGTGATGGAGCCCCCACCACAGCACTCAGGAACTAAAGAGCCAGAACCCTCCACATTCAGTAACAAGCGTAAGACATCACGCTTTTATGCCAAATTCCTCTTTTCCCCCGTGATTTGAGATAGGATTGGCACAGCCGTGATATTCCCTGCAGCTACTGTTGCTGCAGCATTCCCAGCATGGCCATACAGAGGGAAAGGCTGTGCTGGGGGGTGGTGGGCTCAGCCTGGGGTGCCCCAGCACCCCTTTTGTTTGCTGCTGTGTCTCCTGGCAGGAGGACACGAGGGAGCTGTGGGCTCCAGTGCCATTTCCTGCAGAGATTTGAAAACCTGTTGCAGTTCCAAAGCGAGCTTCGATTTCACTGTGACCAGCAGCTCGGAGACTCATAGTTACTATACAGCCGAATAAAATATTTTTTCATAAATTTAACGCCAGCATGTCTGTGTTTGGAAACTTTGAAAATCCATGTTGTATGGTTTACTGCACTGGAAAAGGTGCCAACAGAGTTTCAAAGGAAGGGAAGTGTATAACTGTTTCCTTTCAAATGCATTTTCCAATGGGATCCATTGAGGGAAAAGGCTGGAACTAACTAAAACATTATTAAAAACTGTTATGAAAAGAGACAGAGATGGAAAAAGATAGACAAAAACTCCAATACACAGCCGAAAGGGAGGGAGGGAGACAGGCGGCAAGAAAGGGGATATGGGCAGAAAGACACTTTGGGTGGGGAAAATGGGGCGAGACAGGGAGTTTTAACTGGCAGTCACCCTTCGTGGTTTCATATTGTTGCAGATCAATTGATCAGGATTTCAAGTGCTGCTGGCCCGGTGGCACAAGGCGAACCACAGAGTTGGCTGCAAGCGCAGCCCTTGCGAACTGCTGACCTTCAGTTTTCAAACCAAAAATATTCCTTGGGAAACGGTTACACCAAGTCCCAGCCCCGAGGCTGCCAAGCAAAAAACAAGCACTACGGACCTGAAGGAACGCCCCGAGTAACTCACACCAAAGCAACAACTAACAACCAGGGCTAGTAGCCTGAAGTAACTCCCTGGTGTGATTCAACCGGCAGTAACCGCGCGTGACATGTGTGCAGAGGGGCTTGGCTCTTCCGTCCTCCCGGAGCAGGGAGTTCTCCAATCACCCTCCGTCGGGATGAGCGTCGGCCCTCAAGCCGCTCCCGCTCCGTTGGCCACGATCAAGCTACTCCAACCAAGCCTATAAATACCAAAGCCATCGGGTCCATATAGTGCAGTCGCAGCCTGATCCCAAAACCACCGCTCCGGCTCCAGGCGCAGCCCTGGGTTTGCCGCCCTGCGAGCGAAGGGGGAGCCAAAAGGGGCTGAGAACACACGTTTTGTCGAAGGCTTCAGTGCCCTGGCCATCAGGAGGCTGCCAGGGTCGGGGCTGGATCTCTGTTGCTCTGCCAGGCTTCAAAGAGCCAGGCCGGGGGTGGGCAGAGCTTGGCGTGCGCCTGCAGAGCTCCAGGCCTGTGGTTCCACGGGGTGTAGTAACCCTGGGCTGTAGCACACATGTCGAGGGATGAGGGGAAAAAAATAAACAGACAGACAAAAGAATGAGGATGCTCTGCCAATTCCAATTGTGCAGCTTTTATTTTAAATGCTTATCAAGCTGAGAAAGAGCAGAGTTCTTGGAAAACAAGGTTTCCTTTCTTCCCATGCCAGTGTCAAACACCCTCAAGGACGGGTACAGCACAGGCGCTGCTGCCGGCCGCCCTCTCCGCAGCCGCCGTCCCGTCCCGTCCCACCCGCCTCGGGAAGGGTTTCCAGCTCACAGCCTGGTATTTCTGGTAAAAAGATCTCTCTATGATTTATTTTTATTTTTATATATATACACATATATATATAATTTTTTTTTAGTAATCTCCAATCTGGCTGGGTTCAAATTATGGCCAATTACCCACCAACACTTCTCGCTAATAAAATAAATTTTTACGGGCCCTAATTACTGCTTTCGCTGAACCGCTCTACAGGAAGCAGAGGGGCTGTGGCTCTCCAGACGGCAGCAGACAGGAAAGCTACGGCGAGGAACCCGCGAGCAAACGGAGCGCGGCTCGGAGGAGACGGAGGGGGAGTGCGGCGCGCCGCGTGTGCCCTGCGCACGGCGCTGGCCCGGCCGTCAGGCCCCCGTCAGCCGCTGCACCCACCACCTGTGACGCAGGGCTGCTGCTGGGGACACGAGTGACGGCCGCAGCGCCACGCCGGGATCGGCGGACGCGAGCCGGACGGGAAATGGTGCTCGGAAAGGGCTGCATCCACCACACGTGACGGGGAGGCAGAGCCGCCGCCCGGCGCGCTCCGGGGAGCAGCCCCGCGGAGCGGACCCCGCAACCAGCGCACAGCGGAGGCGCCTCCTAAGCCCGGCGCCTCCTCAGCCCGGCGCCCACCTTCGGTTCTCTGCGTTGCGGTCGCAGTTAATTGAAGGCGACACAAACGGCAGAGAGGTAGAAAATCCCTCTGAGAACGCGAAGCATCCAGCCTGCTCCCAGCTACACACAAACACACGCGCTCCTGGCCGCCAGCACAGCGCGCCCCAAAGGGCTGCCCGAGCGTGACAAACGAGCAGAACCCAGGCGGTGGCTGCAGCCCGCAGCCCGTCCTGCCTGAACCCCGCTGCTCCGCGGGAAGCGGGGAGAGCAGGGCCGCTGTTCTCCGTCAGGGAACACCCTCCGTGGCAAAACCCCCGGCTGCTGGAGCCCTTCGGAGCGCGGCTGCCACGCAGGTATCCCGGCTCAGCCGAGGAAACGTGGCTCTGCGAGATTGATTAGTTTTTTTTTTTTTTTTTCCCCTTTCTTAACCAGGATTACACTAATTTCCAAGGCCTAATGGAGTCCAGCTGTGATGGGGAGGCAACGCTGCAGTAGTACAAAGACCTTTACATGTTGGTGCAAACTTGTACAACGCTCAGCACACACACACACACACACACACAAAGCCCTATAAAAAGGATGCACTGCAGCGGGATATTTTTAGTCTTGACAATACAGCCCTAAAAATACGACTTTGCTAATACATCACTACAGAAATATTCCCAGTGTCCATTCAGGAACGGTTTAAAACATTTATTTTTGTTTCCTTCTGCAATGGTCAGAGAGGAGGGAGAAAATAGAAACTCATTGATAAGAGGAAACGAGAGAGACATGAAAAATTGAAAACTACCTAAAAGCTCATGGAGAGGTTTATTTTATTAGTTCTTAATAAATATCTTGCAGATTTCCTCAGGAAATACACCAGATCACATGTAAAATAGTTTGGTACTGATGTCAACTGTGTCAGCATATGAAATCTATTAGGGTGAAGCCACAGCAGGGTGATCAGCGTGCTGAAAAACTGCACGGCACTGAGGCGAGGGGGGGTGGGGGGAATCTCACGGCCCTTCCAAATTCTTCGAGAGGTAAAAAAGTCAGCCAAGACGCAGAGAGAGAGAAAAAAAGATCCCACATCCTGCTTTGCGCTGCCAGCAATGTGAAGTGCCCAGAGATTAATTCTATGTCTGGCCTGGAAATGTGACTTTAAAGCATTGGAGGGAGCGGGGAGGAGGAGGAGGAGAGAGGAACGAGAAGGCCAGGAGAACTGGGACTGGCACCGTGCCACCGACCCCCCTCCCGTCCTTCCCAAGCCGTGTTTCAACGTAGACAGCAGTAAACCCCAACAGACGGCAGCTCCCGGGGCTGCCAGGGCCTCGCACCAGCTGGGGCGCGTCTCCCGCTCCCCGTGCAGATGGGCCTGGGAGCATCACTTCCGCCGCGCCTGCTTCTAAAGCCACCCGGGCCCATGTGGCCGCCTTTGGCCGCTCTCCGCCGCAGCCCCGCGCTCGCTTGGGGCCCCCCGGGCGGGACGAGCTCTGCTCCCAGCACCAGGCACGAGGGTTGTCAGCCCTTGGCTCCTCGGGCTGAAGGGTTTATGCTGTTCCCAACCCGCCTTTGGCAGCCGGAGCCTCCTTCTCCATCCCTGTGCCATTACCCGGAGAGCAGGCGCTGCTTACGCAAGACACCCCTGCTCCGCTCCCGGGGCCGGTGGAGAAGCATCGGGAGTTCACCGAGCCAGGGTCAGGGGGCCAGATGATCCCAGGAGGGATGGGAGAAGGGGGAATGGAGAAACTCCACAGCCAAACTCATCCCCATAGGGTATCTCCTTCCCATTCCACAGCGGCACACTCCTTTCTGCCTCTCTGGGGTGGGACCTGAGAGCCTCAGGGGCAGACAAATCAGTTGTGCCCTCTGTGTGTCATCTACAAGCCACCTAAGGCCACCAGAGCCATCACCGGCCACAATGACCAGCATTAAAAATGACCCTTCCATTTGAGAAAGGCCATGTGCCTTCAGGGCTGTCACTTGGCCAGGGTTAAACTGTCCTGGTCAGTGAAGCTGGAGTGAGCATCACACAGCCAGAGTGACTCCTGAAGGTCACACCTTCCTCCTGACTGTCACTTAGCTCAGGCACAGCCAGCTCTGTGCTGCCAAGAACCTGCTGCATGGCACAGGCAGCCTAATTTGGGAAAATAACAGATCTCCACACCTAAACCTTTGTGGGGTCACCTCCTCAGATACACTCAACAGTAGAAACACAGCCTTGGCTATGCTGCTGCTCCTGACCCCAGCATTAAGGCAAGAAGAGACCCCAACAAGCCCCCCCAGCACAGGGCACAGGATTCACAGAGAGGTTGCAGCCTGTGAAAAGAGGAAGGCAGGATGGAGCTGGCAGGGGATGAGCCCGTGGGGCAGCCCCTGGGAAGGAACTACCCTCACCGAGCTGGCAGGCTGCACCCAAACCTGCACAGGGCACGGGGCGGGCAGCCCTCCCTGCCTACACCTGGCAGCTTATAAAACAGCCCCGCAAGCTCAATCAGGAGTTTTACAACTTCACAAAGCAGCATAATTAGACTAATTATACAGTGTTCTCTCAGAGAATTAAACAGAAATACAGTAATTGACTTGGTGCTGCTTAAAAGCATGAGGAAATCAAAGGTGCAAGGCACATTAAAGAATCAGAAATATCTCTTCAAAAGCCAGAGGATTTCCTGTCACGCTGCAAACATCTAAAGCTTCACCAAAGCCGCTGCACCTGGTGCACCTCACTCTGACTCCCTGGCACCCCTCTTTCTCCACCACCAAAGCAGGGGAGATGCAGAGACCCAGGACAGCTGCCTCAGCACCTCCTTTCTCGTTTTACAGCAGGACAGACGGACACAGTGTGCCACTGCTCCATTTCCTGCCTTTCATTTTACACAGCGACGCTGCCTCTTTGTCCAAACAGTGGGTTGGATTCAGCATTTGCAGAGCTGGCTGTGCCTTGGAACCACAGCAAAGCCTCTCCAACCTCACCTCACCTGTCACTGGCTCTGTCCTGATTTGCTGCTTGGGCTGCTGAAGCTTGGCTCTGAAGCAGACTGAGGCTTTGTGTTTACAAATCATTTCCCCTCTATTTGTTGCCCTGAAATGAGATCCCGGTATCAGCCCGTGGAACAGCTTCAAGGGCAGATGTAAGGATGTGCTTGTGTGACAGGCAGACCAGGCAGAAGCCCCCAGCAAGCTCATCCAACACCACTCGATGGGGAATTTGCTGCACTTGAGCTGGAGGGCAGGAGTGGAGAGTCTGACACACCAGCAAACACTCAATTTTGCTGGAAACCTTTTCCTTCCCTGCCACAAAGCCCTGCTCAATCTTTTGCCTCCCAAGCCAACGTCTAGATTTCAGAAACCTGAACTGCCAGTGGAAATTCCCTGCAGCGCGTTGATTATTGCATCTGCTGGCACTTGTGGCAAGGGGAAAAAAAAGTCACATGGCTTTCTGGACACACGTTTCACTAAGGAGTCTTGCATCAGAGGGCAGAAGCCAGCAGCCAGGAAAATAACTCCAATTACGGTAAATAAATCCCCAAATATGTGACAATCTGCCTTTTAAACAGGAAACGGAGGGGAATAAGCAAAGGAAGACTTTGGTCTAAACATTGCTGCCACCAGCCTCAAGAGCCCGAGAGCAAGACTCTGAAGACACGTCTGGGCCAGAATTATTTTACCTGAACTTTACTGATGTGTCTCAAGTCCGAGACAGTTTCCTTCCCTGAAGGGAAAGGCGCCGACAGTTCCCAGCAACTGTGCCAACCTCCAACACTCCCAGTGGCTCAGAGGAGAAACCCTGGAGGGTCAGCTGCCATCTCTGGACACGTACGTGTCCCTTAGGAGGCTCAGCACAGGAAGTTGTGTGGCTCCTGAGATGAGCAATGCAGGTAACACTCCCTGCACCACTTCAACGCTTCCTCCTGCTCACACATCTCAAGGTCTGGGCTGTGTCTGGACACAGGAAATAGCAGATATCACTAAACAACAGGTTAAGTGTAAAAACCCCTTGCCAAAGCAGTGACATCACTGAACCAGCTCGCTCAGGAGCCTCAGTGCAAGGCAGGCAGCAAGGGGAAGGATGGACACCAGAATCACCCAGCCCTCCTCTGGGTTTCCTCTCCTCAGTACCACTCAAACGCAAAGCAAATATAAGCAGCAATGTGAAAGGAGGGGAAGGATAAATTAAACATCCAGTTCCTCCAAACTTAAGGCCTTGGGAAGTGTTATGTCTTAACACCACCTCGCTGAAGACAGCACTGCCCAGTCTCACGGGAAGTCACACAGCGACTGCCAGGTGCAGCTGGAGATCTCAGGGCACGCACCTCAGTCCACCCAGCACCCAGAGAGAGCCAGATGTCACACTGCTCAACTCCAGCCTCCCCGCATCAAGTGGGCTTTGCACTACAAACTGAGCCCCCAGGCAGGTGGAGGGACCTCAGGCTCTGCTCTCGACAGAGCACAGGGCTGCAGATGCTCAGCATCCCCACGACACAGCCCTGCAGTGTGACATCTTCATCAGCCTCGTGGTTGTTTAGCCCGAAGGTGTCACAGCCCACAGCTGAGGTGTGTATTTACCACGCAAAGAGGGGAATTAAGAGAAAAGGACTCGTTTCTGGTCCCCAGACAGGGAAAGATCAAGTGGCTTCTGCTGCTATTTACAGCCTAAGGTTTATCAAGCTTTCTTTTGTGCCTAATTTTAAAACTCCACCAAACCAAGGCAGCTACCCACAACACTGCTTTATTTTTAAACTCAGGCAAATGCACTGGACTCTCTTGCATTCAACTTCCTACACCTTTTGTCAGCTCCAATATGCAAGATGTGGTTAGAGCTTCATGAGAAGACACCGAGATGAGGCGGCCACAGGTGATCAGAAGGTGCTTCCTCTGAGCCTTTTCTGATGCTGCACTCAGCTCTTTGAGCACAGCCGGGTCCGAGCGGCAGAAACGAGCCCGTGGCAATGGTCAGGGCTGAGGCTCTGCTGAGGGCAGACACCACCAGCCTCTGCACCATCTCCGGGGATATTTTAAGGGTATAGGCTGCGAGCCTGAGCAGCTGTGGTCAGCAAAGCGAGACGCGGCGTGTCCAGCACAGGGCTGTGAGCAGGGCGGGATGGCAGCGGAGCCGGCTGCTGGTTACCACAGCACAGCCTCATCTCAGGGCTCTGACCTGTCCTCCCCAGTGAAAAGGGGAAGTCCTGTACCTGCTTAAGTGCTGCAGGGGATTCGTACTGACCTACAGATCTTTCCTGGCGTGTATCAAGACTTGGGCAAGATCAGCACCTCAAGCTGGTGTTGGTGGTCGAGGAGCAAGCAGGGCCACGTGCCTCAGCAAACCCTGGCAAAGGCTGCAGGCACAGCTGTGTGACAGCAGCTCCTCTCTGAGCCAGGCAGAGTCTCTCCAGCCCCTGCAGCACTGACCTGCTCGGCACTGGCCTGAGGACACCGATGTGGCAGAAGCCACAGACACTGCTCTGAAGCTGCTGCTGTGAAGCCTCCCTTTCTGCACGAGCCTTCGAGGTTTCCCAGCTGACACCACCTTGCACAGAGAACCCGACCATGTTCCACCTGAGAAGACAGACCCAGGGTCTGCAGAGCAAAGCCCAGCCTGCCCCTGCCACACTGGGGATCCTCTGAGCCCTCCTCACAACCCACATCAGCACAGTCCCTCTGCTAGAGCACAAACAGTAGGTTTTCCTCCTTGCCCACTGACCTTGGCAGAGCAGATGCCCTATGCCCAAACTGTCACTTTCCACTGGTTTTCCACTCTCCCAATTCTTGGCTAAAGCAACGCACTTGGCCAGACCCTCCCTGTGCCTCCGTGCCCTGGCTCTGCTCGGCCCTGGGGGATGCAACTTCACTCCCTACATGTGCTGAGGATGCACATATGGCAGCCCCCTCCCCTCTCCACTTCCACCTAAGCCCGACCTCCTAACAACCTCCACAAGCGACCGGCCCGAGAGTGCCAGAAGGCATCCAGGTGCTGCAGCCTGATGCTTCACACCCGCAGCCAGGCAAATTTGCTGGGATTTCCGGGAAGTGTCTCTAGGGTGCCCCGTGCTGCTGCACCCCCACTTCGGTGTGCGCTTGTTTGGAATGCGGGGGGGGCGAAGGGGGGAGAGGGGAAGTTATTCTGGTGGTGGCCTATGAATAACATCCAGTGATTTATAGGAAGTATAATCCAATAATACAGTAAAATAAAACAGTGTGTCTGAGATGGGTTTGATTCCAGGAATTATAAAACAAATTATTAAAGAGAGAGAGAAAGAAAAAAGCCTCAGAGAGGCCAGATCGGAGTAAATTGGGCACAGATGGGCTGGGAGGGGGTTTCTCTCTCTCCACTCACCGAGATGCCCCTGCCGCAAGCACGGCTTCAATTAGTCTTTTCAGAAACCAGAGTTTTATTTCCCCAAATTACAGAATTAAAAAAAAATTAAAATTCTTGGAGTGTTTGTGGTCGGGATAAAGGGATCCAAGCTTCTCTGTGAGTTGGTTGTGCAGATGGCTACCAAACTGTTAAACGGGCCACCCCACTACGGTCCCGCCCCAGCCAGAGCCCAGGATGGCCCAAAACAATGGTAATCACCTATGTCCCATCCTGGAAAGCTCCAGCAACTGCCAGTCTCTGTCATGCAGAGTGGCCACCTCTCTCTGCCTCTCTGCCCTGGGTGGGCACTCCTTGCCCCGTGGGTTTGAGGTCTGCAAGAAGCTTTTTCACACCTGGAGCGCTCCTGACAGGAGGCAGCTGGGTCAGTGGGACCCTCGCTGGCCGCACGCCTCCCTGGACAAAGCAGGAACACGCTGTTTGATGCTGAACAGCAGGGGATGCACTTCATGTGGGAATTCTTTGGCTTCCTCTGTCGGAGAAAACAACAGACCCAATTCATCTCCCAGGATCTTCCCAGTGCTGCCCGGCTGCACAGGCAGCTGAGACCAGCTCCAGCGTGCCTGGTGCTGTCCCTGGGGACAACCACAGCTCAGCTGCACTGGGCATGGGCCACGGGGCCCTGCCTGTGCTCACCTGAGCCCTGGCACCCACTGCGGGGTTCAGGTAACCACAGCAGTGACCTGCGTGGGAGGAGGATGTGAGATGCCACGTGCTGCTCACAGCTGGCTGATTTTGAAACCAGTTTAAACACAGCACAAAAAAGTCACCCTGTCAGAAGAGCACACGGTGACCTTGCGGTTGGTTGGTTTATGAGAGTGGCAGTGGCTGAGCAGAGACACAGAGGACGTGTCACAAATGCCATACGGGGGACACGTGCCAGGACAGGGGCACCCCTGAGGGGCCACGGCCAACCCACACCACAGCAAAAGAATAGGAGTAAAAAGCAACGAGCAGCAGATAGAAACCATCATGCACCTCCTGTGCTGCCCACTGCCTCACTGAAGGGCTGGGACAGACCAAGCACAATCCACACCAAAAAATGGGAGAAACTGAGGCTGAGATGAGGTAGGATTGTGTTTGGTGTAAGCCTGAGGCAGAGGGAAGGACAGGCGCTTAACACAGCATTTAACTGTTCAAGTTTGCTTTTTCTTAATACCTGAATCTGTGCTTAAAAGTTCTTATTCAGGGGTTAAAATTTTCATAGAATTCCCCACACTGAGAGTGTTATGCCAGTGACACCACACCACGACTGCCAGCACCACTGCATCTCAGCACCAGGGGTTTGTTACACACCAGACGTGGAGCAACAAACACATTTACAAGTTACTCAGGAATAGCTGGGGCTCCAGAGACCCAGAAATACACAGCAGAGAAGGGAGGGAGCAGCTATCCCCGAAGAGAACACCCCCGGACAGCAGGGAAGAGAGGCTCAGACCTCCCTCCCAGCCCCAAACCCACGGATCTGCTCCTGCTACTGCAAGCTGAGTGTCGGGCCCGTGTGCTGGGAAGGACACGGACACGCTCTGCTCCCAGATTTGCAGGAGGATTTCAGTAGGAGGAGATCTCCGGAGGCTGTTTGGTCCAACTGCAAAGTTAGATCCAGCTCTGTGGAGTGGACACAGCCAAGCTCTGACTACAGCCGGCTCCCCAGCAACGCTTCCTGGCAATTTGGGATGCAGGCAGGGTGGGACTGCTCCCTGCATCCCGCCAGCCTCCCACAGGCCCGCAGGGGCGGCTCGGCCCCCTGGCTCCCGCTGCTGCCCCTGCTGCTGCAGCACAGGGAGGTGACTCATGTGCTGGGAAATGGAAGCCCGCACCTTCCCGACAGCGTTCCTGCTGCGCGCTCCCGCCAGGCCTCTGCCCACAGCAGCCCACAGGCCGGGGAGTGAGCCAGCACCCTCGCTCCGTGCAGGGCACTCCGTGATCGTTCCAACATTCCTGCCTTCCTTCCAAACTCCAGACCCTTTTGCTGTTCTGCTTTTGATTTCCATCCGCACCCAGCTCTTCCCAGTATCGCAGCGTCGGCAGCGAGCCCAACCTGTGCTGTGCCAGCACTCGGCGTACGAGCGCCCCGAGACCACCGGGGCACTTGCGCTGACAGCAGGGTTTGCTTTGCCAACAACACTCTCAGCGATATTTCAGGGTCACCAGAGCAAAGAGCCCTCAGGGAAATCCCTGAAGGGCCCTTGGCATCAGATGGCAGCCGTGGTGCCGTCCGACCTGCAGGCATTCCGTGAGCGCTGCCACCTGCTCCGCACGCAGCCCGCAGGCCCCCGCAGGAACGGCTCTGCTTCCTCCAGAGATCCCAAAGCTGGGAGCAGCTGGCAGCTACCCACACAGGAGGCAGAAAACTCTGAGAATACTTATTTTTCCTGAGATAAAAAGCACTCCCTCTGTCACTCACACACATCCACAGCTCGGTTATGGATGGACGAGCACGGCCCAGTGGTCTGAGAGCTGGGAGTGTTTCCAGCTCTGCCACAGAGGCTTGCCATGCATCCCAGACAAATCTCATCCTCTCCTTCCCACCCGCTCCTGTCTGTGGCACAGACACCACTATTAATTCACCTACCAGGGGTATTATTAATATCAGAAATACAATAATTACTGTCACGCAGAGGCGTTTGCTTATAATCACAAAGTACTTTGCAGCTCAAAGATAAACATGCTGTCGTTGGCTGGCATCTGGCAGGCAGGAGGGCACGGCTGCCTCGCCAGTGGGATTGACAGCTCCCTCCAGGAGAGGGGAGTGCCTGCAAGGCAGCCACGGCACACAGGAGCCACTTCCCAGCCCGCTGGCCGGTGCCGGTTTGCTCCATCAGCTGACCTTGGCCACTGACCACCAGCCTGACAAGTGGCCAACTGGCTCACGAGGGAGGGATCTTCCAGCAGCAGTGCTCTGGGGCTCAGCCCGATCGCCCACATGCTGGCTTTAGCTGAAATCCATCAGCTGGAGGCCTTCATCTTTGGGATCTAAATCCCAAGCCATCAGCATGTGAAACGCTGCTTCCTCCCACCCAGGGAGAGCAGCCCCATCCCTGCTCCCAAACACACGGCTTGGGCAGACCTGAGTACTGCTGAGGGGGGGGAACACAGGGAAAAATACATTCCCTGGAAGCATCATTTTAAACTCAGTGAAGAAGTTCTGGTTTGGTGGCATCTCTGCTGCCCAGCACATTAAACTTGTCAGTGGTCAAGACCATCCAGGCTGCTGGGTGGATGGAGGAGGTGAGAGGAGGAGGGTAATTAACACTGGATCTGTGTTGTTCTCTGCCTCAAAACGGGGCACGGGTTCCAGCCTGGTGTTCCAGAGAGTGGCACCACGTCCCCCTACAGGGACACAGGCAGCCACAGCCAACAGCTGACGGCTCTGAGACTGTCCCAGCCCTTCTGGTGCCAGCACTGGCACCGAGCAGGGCCCGGGTTAAACGCTGGGAAGGCAGAGCCATAAAGCAGAGTTTTCCTTCTGTGCTGATGACTCAGGCTCCAGGGGGATGCAATGCCTCCTCACTCCTCAGACGCCTCAGCCAGCTCCAGGGCCCAGCCAAGGTCCCTTTGTGTCGACACCCACAGGCATCCAACCACCACTCCCACCTCCCCATCTGGCCTGTCCCCCCCACCCTTCTCCACACGGGGAGTGGCTGATCCCCATCCAGTTTCCCCTCGAGCAGCACGTGGTACCTTTGGGCTGGGAGTTGTACACTGCAAACATGTTGATGGCCACGAGCTGGAGCATGCGGGTGCTTCCGATGGGAGGGGGGCTGTGCTGCAGCAGCACCTGGAACTCCCTCAGGACCTCCTCGGCCACCGCGGGGAAAGTCTCCATCCTGTAGCCAGAGAGAGAGAGGCTGTAGAGAGCAGGTTGTGCCCTGGGATGTGGGGTGGGAGGCGGGCATGGCTCAGCCCGTGTCACATCTCCCGGGGAAGGGGGAATCCCTGGGTGCTGTCTCCCATCCAGGAGCTGTGGGGAACGAAGGTGCAGGCTGCTGCCTTAGAGAGGGCAGTGAGGGATCGCTCTGTGACCGACAGGCAGCATTCTTTTGGCAGGAAAACACGGCCTTTATGAGTCATTTCTGACCAACCATTTTTTTCTACTGACTTCTACCAATCTGGGAGAGGTGCCAAGGGGCCAGCAGCTCAGTTGGACCAGGAGCAGCCCATGGGACTCCCAAGGCTGCAGCAAAATGCACACGCTGGTGCCACATTGCGGATGTGGCAATTCCAGTGCGTTGAACGCCGGCCAGAGCGTGCTTCCTCCAGAACTCCTTGCTGCAACATCAGATCCCGTGGCACCGAGCCCTGTCTCCCCCAGGCTACACACTCCCCGGCACTGTGATTGAGCCCCTAAACTTCATCACTTCGAGCCCCACAGGACGGGGACTCTCCGACTCGTGGAGCTGCTGACAGTGTCAAAGCTGGAGCGGGTCCCCGCAGCCGCAGCGCCGCTGTCGCGCGTCAGGACACAGCAGCCCGCGGCTGCGGGGCCACGGCTGGGGATGGGGTGAGCTTTCAACACCACTCACAAGCGCCCACAGAAATCTGACACCTTTATCCTGCTCCTCACCGCTAAGGGAATTAGCTGAGGTCACTTATCAAAGCTGCTGGATCCTCAGCAACCTCCCAGCTGAAGTGGGGTGAAAAACTGAAACGATTGCAAAGAGCGCAGTCAAACCCCAAAAATGACTGGGATGTGGTTGCCCATGACAGTCCTCACCTGGTATCCCATGAAGACAATTTTATAACCAAGAAGCTGCCCAAAATCTTGGGAACTATTGGGGAGGGAGGTCCTCCTGTCCCACTGTCTCTTCTGCAGAGTTTGCTGTATTGATTCTTGTTCCTACACTAGAAAAAGCCACAGCCAGACCCAGCAGACTGAGTATCTGCCACAAAGTGTCCACACCAGTTATCAGTGACATTATCAAGTGCCCACATAGGAGCGAGGGAGCCAAAATCCACAGTGGGTGAGGCATCTGGGGCTGGGGCAGGCGACCTCGAGGGCCTCCACAGCAATTTCCTCTATCTTCCCCCCAAGAGATTCAGATCTTGTGATATCACCATGGGCTGGATGAATGAGCCACTTCTGGTAACTCACACGGGCAATTCTGCTGGGCTTCCCCAACAGACTTCAGGACGGTGACAACTTTCTTTTTAAAGACACAAACGGCTTTATTCTTAGCCATATTTCATGGGTGCTTTTCAACACCTGGCTCTGCCTCTACCAGCAGGGTACCCTCTCCGTGGGCGCTGTTCGGTGGAGCAGTTCAAAGTCTCTGTTACCTTCCCAAAAACAGGGGCTGGAACAAGCAGGCCCCTTGCACTTTGTAGCAGTGCAGAATGGAACAGCTCTGTCAGTACAAACGCACTGCTTTCCCTGCAAAAGGCAACTTCCCTGGATTTGGGGCACAGCCAGAGAATTAGAGCAAACTGATTGCTTCTAAAGACTTCCTAATTTTGAGAAATCTCAGACCACATCCAGTGTATCCAGCAACATCCTCCTAGGGCAGACAGCACTCTGGGGATGGAGGAGCCCTTTGCAGGATGGGTTGTTACTGAGGAGGTGAAGATTATTGCCATGGAATAAAAACAAGAAGGAGTGAGGGCTTCCTCAGCCCCGCCAGCTGTGCTTTGATACCACAGCACATCTGGAACAGCATGCAGTAACCCCACTGAGCTCAGAACCAGCAGGTCAGGAGCCGAGCGGAAGCTTTTAATAAATTGCTTACCTGTGGTTTTAGGAGCAAGAGTCCAATTAGGACAACATCATCTTTTCCATATTTTTTCCAGATAAATCACCCAAGATCCTGCCCAAAGAGGACTTGGCTATCCCTCACCTTTTACCTATTTTTAGCACGGAAGCTGTTTAGCAGGGCTGGACGATTTTCTCTTCCTGTGTCATGGTATTACTTTCTAGTTCCCTTCTAAGTACTTCAGGGCATATTGTACCATTAAACATACTTGGGTTTTCTAAATGACTGTCCTGGGAAGCAACTGCCTCAAATGCTGCATCTTAATTTCACAAAAGTCTCAGGAGCCAAATGTGCAACTGATCTCTGCTACATCCCCATTAATCCCCTGCTGGCATCCGTTCAACCGGAGCTCGACCGCGAGCGCGGCCCCACAGCGCCAGGGACCAGGGGCTCCCCGGGTGCTCTGCCCTCCAGCACAGACCCTGCACTTCCAGAACCTTCCGCGGGCTCGTGAAGTTCTCCTCCTCTTTCCCTGCAGGCAGCAGGACACCCAGCTCTGCCTCCTGGCTGCAGGCCAGCCTGGTGCCCATGAGTGGATCATCAGTGCCTTGTGACTCAGGGAGAGATCAGCAGTGACCCTCAGGCACTCGGATCTCCAACAGATCACCAGCCCCTGCTTCCCTTTTTTTAATGAAGGGTCTAAAGTGCCCCTCCTGAGTGGTCACCCCTGTAAGCACTGGACACAGCAAGTGCTGAGGTGCTGCTGTGTGGCAGGATCTGAGCTGTTCCCAGCACTGCTGTTGCTTCCATGCCCCAGGAGGGAAAGGGGACAAAGAATTACAGATCCGAGTCAAAAAACCCAACAGCAGGGACAAGCTGTCACTTTGCATCCACGCTCCCTTTACCTACACGGCCTGGCAAAGGCCTCTCAGCCCTGTGGCTTGTAGCCAGCATCTCTGCAGGAGAATGAAGGAGCCAGCAGAGCTCAGGAGACCCCGGTTGGTTGCGAGGCACTGGCAGGCTCGAGCACAGACCCACACGGGGTCTCTCCTCAACAGCTGCTCCCACACAGAGAGGGCCGGTCCGGACCTGGAGCAGAGGCAGCTCCATGGGAAGCCCATCAGCTGCGAGGCTGAGCTCTGCCCTCGGGGTCATAAGGATGTCCCCCGGGCTGGGATCTCAGCCCAGGCTGGGATCAGGCTCGCTTTGCTTCAAGAGTAGCTGTTCAATTACTTGAAACCCATTTCTGACAGCCGCTGCCAAGGGCACTTTGTACAAACCAGTTCCCACAGCCAGGGCAGCTCTCAGCTATGGGGCTTTCACCGAAATGGCAGCGAGGAGATGAAGGGCATGGCTTGTTTTGACATGCTCTGGATGGCAGCTTTCAGCCACCATGTGGATCTGCCTCGATGGCTTTGTGCTCCTCGCAGGCAACAGCCACCAAGAGCCCCGGGAGCCACCTTTGCATTGGGTGAGGGCAACGGAAGAGAGGGGGTTAACCCCAGAAATTCAAGGGAAGGGAGCAGAGTTAGGTGATGGGAGAGAGAGAAAACAGCCTCTAGTCCCTCCTGGGGGTGTGAACCATCGGAGCTCAGCTTCTGCCAGAGGGTCCTGGTGCATGGGCAGGGGGGGACTTTGAGGTGGGGGGAAGGAAAAGCCCAAGCTCCAACCAGCGTGGACTGGAGGGCGGGTAAGGAGAATAAGAACCAGGAGGCTAGGCCTGCAAGAATTCACACCCTGTGCCCTCAGCTCCAAACACAGCTTAGTTGCTAACAATATTAAATTCCAAAAAGACTTGTAATGTAGGAAAATAAAATAAACATCCTGCACACTTACCCAATCCTGGTAAACAGCTTCCCATGGGCATGGAGAAAACTGAGGATGAACCTTTTGTTCAGCTGCATGGGAAAAAAAAAAAAGGAAAAAAAAAAGAGAGAGAGGAGAAAACAATTAAACTCTCTCCTATTTCCTGTGAATTAAGAATGTCCCCAGTGACAGAAGAACCTGGCCTGGATGCTGGGGGTGGCACTGGAGATGGGAACCAAATGGACATGCCCAAACTCTTACAAACATCATGCACAGAGGCAGAGGCAAGAAACAAACAGCTGGAGCTGGAGCTGGAAGGGGAGCCGGGAGAGGCGGTGGAGACACAGCACCCTCTGCCGGGTCCTGCGCTCCTGCACAGCGCGGCTGCGCCCCGGGAGCCCCAAACCCCACACCCTGGGCACCCCACACCCAGTGCCTCCACCCCAAACCTGATACCTACACCCCTGGCACTCCAAACCCGATACGTGCACCCCAGGAACCCGAACCTGATACCTGTAGCCTGGGCCCCTCTAGGCAAAGGTCTCTTCCCCCAAGTCTCGCCACCTCAAAGCGTAGCACAGCCCACGGGGTTCTGCACAAGGAGTCCCCCGAGGCAGCATTCCCCACTGGCATTCCTATCGACGGGAAGAACAACCCCACAACCACCAGCAGCAGCCTGTTCTGTGCTCCCGACTGTGTCAGAGGCCAAGCAGGGGCTGGACACAGCAGAGAGGGAGCAGGATGTCCTCCCCAGCACTGCTGTGCAGAGCAGCCAGCACAGAGAGCTCAGCAGCAGCACGCGAAGCACTCGTTCGTGTCCTGCTGGGAGCAGCTTCCAGAAGCAGGGGAGGACTGGGGTGACGCTGAACCCCTCATTTAACTGGTGTTAGAGGCAGTGCTCAGATGTGCCAGCAGAGCCTCTGAGACCCTGCACTTTGAACAGCCACTGAACTGCCCAGAGAAGCTGCAGATGCCCCACTCCTGGAAGGGTTCAAGGCCAAGTTGGATGGGGCTCTGAGCAATCTGCTCTAGTGCAAGCTGTCCCTGCCCATGGCAGGGGAGCTGGAACTAGATGGTCTTTGAGGTCCCTTCCTACCCGAACCATTCCATGATTCTGTGGACGTGGAACTAAGGGGACGCGGGGGAGCTGGCTGTAGCACACGGTGTGAAGGCAGCTTCCTGCCCTGCTTGGGTCCCCTGACTCCAAAACCTGACTTGAATAATTACTCACTACTGCTGCAGGCCACCTCTGCTCGCTCAGCACGGCTCCGGGCTCTCCCAGTCCTTATCTACAGGGCTCTGAGGACGGCTGTGGGTGGGTAAGCACTCCCTCAGCCTGGCCCTGGAGGTGGCTGTGTCACAGCAGGAGTGGACTGGCCTAGCTTTTACCTTCCCCAGAGCAGGAGGTTTTCCTCTCTCGCCTGTGCCTGCACAGCCTCAGCGCGCTGAGAAAAGCCAGGCCCCGAGCGCTGCGAGGGAGACGCTGACCAGGAGCGACCCAGAGCACCACCAGGCTGCTCCAACCCACCCAGGGCTCCTACAGCTTCAACTCCCCCACTCGCAGGGGGAAGCAGGAGCACAGGGATACCCGAAGATTACTGGGCAGGGCTGTGGCAGTGCCCAGCCAAGAGCTCGGCACATGCCAGAGGATGCAGGGCGGGCACTGGCTGGTGCCTCCCGAGCTCCGTGCCAGGTTTGGTTGCAGGGGACAGCTGTCACTGGCATCCCAGCTCTGGTGCCACCTCCCACTCTTATTTGCTGAGCCCCTGGGCTCTCGCCATGACTGACGCCAGCTGCTCTGCACCTTCAGTGAGGTGTAATTAACCCGGCTGCGTTCCCGAAGGATGCATGCAGGAGAATGATGCCCTGCTGCAGAGTCGCTCCCGGGCCATGTGCGAGTTTAAACATAAAACCTGTCTCATAAAACAAGCCAGACCAATTAAACTGGCCCCCGCAGCAAGGGGTTCTTGCTTACTCACTATTTTACTGCTGCCCTAAAGAGCCCTTTCCACTAGAACTCAACTTGATTTGCCACCATTTTATTAACTCTGCAGATGGAACCCAGAAGAGACTGGGGAATACTGGGACAGCACAGCAAAGCCCTTATTCACTCTGCCAGTGAAGTTTGGACATAGCTGATTCTTCACCTTAGGACACTATGGTAATTGAGAGCTTAAAGCCTTTAACAGGTACTTGTTTTCCAGGCAGCAGCATGTGGAGGCAAAAAGCTGGTTTGTGACCAGCTCTGGCTGAAATCACAGACACAGCCTAAGGAATCGAAGGAATCCCAGCCCCCAGCTCAGTGCAAGAGCCTTGGTGGGGCAGTGGGCAGTGCTCTGCCCCACAGCAAGACCCTGTGCAAGACCTGGAAGAGGGGGTCCGTGCTCTGCACCCTTCAAGGGGGAATATGGAAAAGAGAAGGAGCTCGTGGCCTGACCCATCTCTACTGGAAAGCAACAATCATGGGCAGGCTGCAGGTAGGGGAAAGAAGAAATTGGGGCAGAAGTCTTCCTCCAAGGCCCACGTTCACCCACGGCCCCAGGAGTGCTCTGCAATCCCCACGCTTTACCGGCAGCGGGGGAAAACCAAAATTCCCCACCTTGAATGGAAAGTGACACCCAGCAGGGACATGCCCAGAGTGTTTCCACAGACACCCAGCTCCAGGAGGGCTCGTCAGGACATTGGCTTCACCCCCGTTTTCTCAGAGCAAGTTTCACGCTCAGCCTTTTCACTCCCAATCCCAAGGACTAACCAGACACACTCCCTAGAAACCAGTACAGAACTGGGACAGAACTGGGATATGTGCTCACCTATAATTGTTTTTAAGGAAACATGATACCTGCCTCTAGGAATGAAGGCATGTTTCATGCCTCTTGCCAACTTAAATCACAACCCCAGCAAGCCCAGGCAGAGCCCTGTGTGCCCCACGCTGTGGCATCTCAAGCAGGCACCTCACGCTTCTTTCACCACTTTTTCTCTCACAGCCTCGAGGTTTTGATGAGCTCATCACTCAACTTCGGATCTTTTATCTTTGGGTTCATGCTAAGGCCATGGGGCTGCTTTGACTGGGCTTTTCTCTGGATGACTGTTTTGCTACTGACTCACCTGCCCCTCAGCCTCTGGGAGCCCTCCCAGCTCCTCCCATCAAACTCAGCTTCTCACGGGGAGAAGGAAACAGCGACCTCCGTGAGTGGCCCGGCACAGAGGAGGAAGTTCTGTCACCTGCTGCTCTGCATGCACACGGTGGAGAGGAGCACTTCCCAAAAGCATTGCCAGCATGCTCACTACCCTGACGGTGCTACCACGAGACCTACAACAACTTACTGCCCTCATCCCACTCACTGTGCAGCTTAAAAATGGTCCCCTCCAAAGATTTCCCAAAAATGGTCCTCATGCCAATATCAGGATGCCAGACCAGGACTTTCACTACACTGACACTGCTGCCCTTTGTGGGCAACGCTGCTCCTTGGGACAGGGAACCAAATTTGGATCGTCCCAGTTGGTCACTTGGGAAAAGCCCATCAAGAAAAGCTTATACAACAACGAAACTATGTCAAAAACTGGATTTTGGCCCTTCCAGCTGAAAAGCGGGCATCATCGATATGGAAGTTATGAGCATATAGTGAAGGCATTAGTTATAAAAACAAACCAGCTGTCAAGAAGAAGAAGGGGTCCCTGCACACAGTAGTGCCTGAAGCTGAAAACAGCTGTTTCGGCTGTCATGAGTCAGCATGTGCAGACAGACTAAATCCACCTGGGAAGAGGCAACCTCACCAGAGGAAGCAGCCCAGTGCTGCTTGGGGAGCGTTCACACACCTCACCGCCAATCCAACTGGATTTGTTGCCATGGAAGGAATCAACAGTGACTAACAACTTCTCGTGGAGCAGCTCAAAGAGCACAGATAGCAACGGGGCTGAACAGCCAGCTCAAATCTCCTCGAGGCGGCGGGGAGCACGGCCTGACAGCAACACAGAACAGCTCCGGGAAGGGTCCGCCTCACCTCCAGCCAGGAGAGAAGAAAGCAACGCTCAACCTCCAGAGACTGCACTGACCACATTGGAAATGGTGTTCCCCCAGCCCAGCACAGCAATGCTGGAATTGCCACGGGAGAGCACAGGAAAAGGAGAGCCGTGAGCCAGGCTGGGAAGCGGCGCTGCTGCCCTTGAACCAGTTTGGCTCCGGGCAAGGAGTGCACGGAGCTTTGGCACCTGAGCATCAGCCCCAGCTGTGAAGGAGGCACCAAATAAGGGAAAGATTCTGGAGAAGCGACTCCTGGGGAAAAAGCGTTTCAAGTTAAAAATTGTTACTTCAGGTTTGGAAGTAAATTCCAGGATCTGGTCTTTATCAAGCGAGGCAAACTTTCTTCAACATCAGCAAAGCATCTGTGGAGCAGAAAGCGGTGTCAGAGTCAAAATAGGCTGCAAAAGACAAGTCCATTAATCAAGAGACCAGATGCAAAACTGCCTGTAACAAATGCGCTGTCTCCACCAGAATGGAAGGGCCTGGAGCACAGCAGGATGTTCTCCTGACTCTAAGGGTCTCCTCGGTGACAAGGGGTTGGGATACAGACCACAGAGCCACACAGCTCCGCTCCAAAACACGTACCACGCTCATCCCAAATATTTTCAGGGTTTCTTGGGCAGTCAGGCTTTTCCAGGCACAGCTTCCTTGCTGAGAACTGTGTGAAATAACATCCAGGCACCCAAAACGTGCCATATTCTCACTTCCAGCTCGAGGGTTTGTTCCTCTTTCTCCACAGGCAGCTCCCTCAGAGCACCAAGTCCAGCACTGATAAAAGAGATTCCTGAAAAGCCCAGGATGCTGCAGTGGGCTCGACTGGCAGGATACCAGGAGGAATTTTTACTGCTACAGGTGTAACCCCACCAAAGAGCTGGTGGAAAGGGTTTTGTGCAAATGGCTACTCTACATAAAGGAGAGGAGACAAAAGGGCTGTTAAGATTGTCTGGTGTTTTTGCAGTGTTTACAAGGCACCCACAGAGCTGTGGGCAAATTCCAGCTGGGCTAATTACCGTAATCACTTCTCTTCATATACCACCTGCAACCACAAATGGATACAGGGCTTGCCTTGGCTGCTTCTTGCCACGTGTTTAGTGCAGGTTTCTGCTTAGCAGAGCAATGTCCTGCCCTGAAACGGATTCATTTCTGTAGCAGTAGAAGCAATTCCAGTGAAAATCCTGCTGCTTAACATCAGACACCGCACAAATGTAAAATCCAATTTGCTATGACATGGAAGAGAGAGGGAACCCTGATGCATCATGGCCTTGAGGCATAAAAAAATTAATTTACAGGTAAAGAGACACTGAGACACTCCTGCAGCTCCCTCGTCTTTCGCAGTGCAGCAGCTCCAGCTCCAGGACACATCTCATGGCTATAAGAATTACAAGCCATCAACCCAGCAAGAGGAAAAAGAGGCATTTAAGAAACCCCTTGGCAAAAGCAGTGAGCTTTTCAGTTCTTCCTTCATCCCAGCAGGGAGCAGGTGAGAGGAAAAACGTTAAGGAAGAAAATTATCTGCTTTAGTAATGTAAAGATCAAACTATAGTAACTTCACTGGCTCCAAAACAAGTATCTGACTTCTAAATAAATTCAACATAATTTAATAATGAATTTACTAGCAGACCTTTCAACTCAACGAAAGCAGGTCAAATAGAATATTTATATGTGCATTATTTCCTTTTCAACCAAGCTTGTAGCTAAATTTGGTTTCCATGAATTAGTAATACACAACATTCTTGAAAAAATACTATCATTAAATGAATAAACTGATTCAGTAACCTCTTAAAGAGAGGTCTTCAGGGACCCTCACTGAACTGGATGGAAAGAGGATGGTAGAGACTCACTAGCAAGGTTTTCAATCAGCAGAAGGAAATTCTGCTGTCAAACTGCCCGTTTGGAGCAGTAAGTAACGATGGCTGCAGAACATTCACACAGGGTTTATTACAACAGCTTCAAAATCTGGGGGTTTCCAACATCAAATGTCATGTTATTCATCCGGCATCACATGCAAAATTAAGCCTCCAGGAGATCGTGCCCGAGGGGCAGGGCTGTAAAAGCCTTTCTCCAAAAAGCCTTTAGGGACCACGATGGCTGAATTCCCAACGCCACGTCCAGCAAAAAGGATTGCCCACATCCCTTGGATGTGCAAGCAGAGCAGGCACTGGACAGCACATTCACATCTAAACGTGGCACCGTGGGGGATGACACTGAAATGCTGCACCCAGCTCCAGTGCCCTTATTTTTAAATGGATGCTGAAAAATTGGTAAGGATCCAAAAAAACAGCCATAAAAGTGATTCAAAGGCTAGAAATGATGCCTTGCACTGAAAAATTTAAACAGCTCAATCTGTTCAGTGTTATCAAAATAAGTCTGGGAGGTGACTGGATGGCTGGGTGCAAAGTGCCTCCGTGGTACTTAAGGGCTCTTTACACTTGCAGAAGAGCAAAGCCCGGGAACAAACCGGGAACATTCACTCCGTAAATAAGGTAAAAGTGTCTCAAAACCAGTGCAATCATCACTGGAACGAACTCCCCAGGAAAAGGGTGGATTCTCAAGGCTGGATGTCTTTCTGGAAGTACTGCTTTAGCCAAACACAAGTTATTTGGCTTCATATAGGAGTAGCAGGGTGAAATTTAAGGACCTGTGATATACAGGAGATCAGACTAGATGATCTAATGGTCCCTGCTGACCATAAACTCTCTGAATCCATGCAAACATGCCAGAGAGTCCTCAGCTGAGATATCAAGTTCACTTTCTACACAAGACTTTTCACAAATTGGCTCTGGTGCCGCAGGTCGTTCAGGATACAAGCTCAGCTCTTCAAGGCTGCATCTGGTTAAGCACTGAAAGCCCAGGCAGAGCTTTCTGTGTCCAGCAGGTGAGGGGGAGGCCACATGTGCACTAAAGCAGCCCCAACCAAAAGCAGCTTATACTCAAACACTCACTGTCTGCCAGGAATGAACAGCGCTCACCTTCCTGTCACAGAAAACCGACACAAAGAAATGTGTGATGAATTCTGGTTGTGAGAGATCAGCTCTTAAGGCAGCTCAGGGTGCTGTCAGCCTTCTTTACTACTCCAGAGTAGATTATTCGTGGGGTTAAAGCACAAATGAGGGAGATAATGCGAGAAATTAAGAAGGGTGAAGACGGAAGAGATTGAACCCTGAAAGGCTTAGGATGGAGTTGGGCCAAGAGAGGAGACATTTGGACAACAGGCTGAGCAGAGACAGAGCCTTCCAGAAGGATGACAGCATTATCTCACGCAACGTTCCCATTCCCACTCTTCCAGCCCCGCTCCCCATGCGGGATAACGGGAGCTGCTCCCAGCCAGGCTGTGCCTCAGGCTCCCACAGCCCTCAGGTACTTGTCCACCCTGCTGCATCTCCCTCTCCACTCCGAACTAGGCAGCAGTGAAATCTGCTGGGGAGGAAGAGTAGAGCCAAGGACAGAGGAAATGACACAGACTCCAGCAGGTTCCACTCCCTGATCCTCCGGAAGGAAGTTTCTTTCCTCGTACCCACCTCCACAGTGGATACGAAGCCTGTCTGGAAATGGCTCATTCAACGCTGAAGAGGAATAAACATTCCCCATGGCAGAATTAAGAGGTTTGGCTGTGGGATACGAGGTGCCAGTCTCCAAAAGTCTACAACAGACAGCAGGAAACATTGGCCTGGGCCAACTTCAGACAAAGATCAAGGTTAGACTAACAACACAAAAAAGATCTCAAGAGAAATCAGTGTCTACAGCCTTCACCCTGCTCTGGGAAATCTCCCAACCCTGCTATTAAGACATTTTACTTCCTTTACCAGTACTGCCAATTCTGGCAGCATTCTCATCTGAAGTGCAAACTCTGCCTCCCAACACCACTGCGCAGCACCAGGATCATCAAACCCACAGCTCTGAGAAAGGCCTCGTGTGCAGCAGCAGGAGGGGGTTTGGTTACACACAAATCCCTGCCTGATCAGCACCAGCAGGAGAGGAAATGAGGAAAGAGTGACTGACAGGGAAAGGCGGTTTCTGGATGATTGTACTTGGTTTTGGGGTATGAGAAGCTTGTTGGAACACAAAGTGTCGCTCCCCTCACCGCAGCCTCTCTGAGCACTGGGATAGAGCTGAGCCCCTCACACAGGCACAGCTCAGTGCTGTCCTTGTAGTGCTCCCACCTCTGATCCACCACACACATTAGCACCAGATGCCTGCTGCCAGAAGGAGAACGTGCCAGAGTCTCTCCCATTCAGGCAACATTAGAGCCTGCCTTGTTCTTCACAGTTCAATAAAACCACCAACACGGTCGAAAAAGAAGAATGGGGGAGGAAAAAAAAAATATCAACACCAACTTCTGGAAACAGCTCAGCCCTCACTTTCTGGGTAGTGACAAAAGGTCAGGTTGTGCTGGAAAGCAACATTTGGGTTCTACATGACATGAGTGCACAGGCTGCATCGGGCTGTAGTGGAGCAGCACTGAGCATCCACGGAACATCACAAGCCCAGGCAAAGTGGAACAGCATTTCTGGTTGGACTGCTAACACAGGAACTGCAGCCGAGATGGTTTTTATCAGCAATTTAAAGTGAAACCTAAGGCATCAAAAACACAATTTATTAAAGAAATGAAGTGCAAGCAGGGATGGTGCACTACTGGCAGGCAAAAAAAGCCAGCGCTGAGCTGCATGGCTGAGAGTCACGTCTCAAACCCAGTGAGACCAGGAGTGTGGTTTTGGTGTTTAACCAGTTTCAACTGCAGCCTGGCACTCTTTTACTTCCTCTGCAGAGAAGTCTTCTCACTGCCGAGGGAAAGAAACCAACCTCACCACGCGAACCAAAACGGCTCAAGTAAAAATAAAGCCCCAAGGTGGTTTGGTGGCCGAGGTCATATCAGGAAGCAGAGGGGTTGCAGGCAGGGGAAAGCACTCAGAAAATACTCACACTGCCAACCAAGCAAGAGATTACAGAAAAGGAGGCAGGGCAGAGAATTAATGCAAGTCCAGCAGTAAAGAGGCTGAGAAGTCTCTTTCACACGCCACCAGCTCCCCCCGTGCTCAGAACAGTTTGTAAACTGTTTCCTAAACACAAAGGAAAAAAAAACCCCAGACCTAGTACTGACCTCCATGAATGAGTAACCAAACCCAACAGCTTCCTGCAAGCTTGTGGGGGTGAGGAAAATGAGGGCAGGACAGAGGGAACTCCACACTTCTCCCTCTCAAGTCTCGCTTTGGGCACAAAGCTTAAGGATGCAACAGCTCTTGCTGTTCTCTCATGTGGGCGGTGGATAAAGGCCAGAAATAAGGGGAGGCAGCCCTTAGCTGAGTGTTCGTGCCTGGCATTCCCACCCCAGAGAGCATCTCTGCTCGTTGTTGTGCTGCAGGGGAGGCTCAGCAGGGGCTGGCAGCTCTGCAGAGGTGGGGATCAAACACAGCTATGAGCAGGCTGGGGGCAAAGCACTGCCATCCTCTGACAGCAGGGACAGCCCCTAACTCAGCACACCACAGACAGGATCACTCATCCAGTGCTAGAGAGCATCTAACCAGAGAGGGGACAAACCTCCTGACCTGACAGAAGCCACCCTCCTGTGACAAGGTGCTGACACTGCAAGAGCTTGTGTGTATCCCACTGGCTCCTTCCGTGAGAAAAACTCGAGGGGACACTCCCTCCCTTTGGGGACACACCTACACCACTGCCTTGGTGGGGCTCAGATGTTCAACTGGTGTGGGAACAGCTCCAGCAGCAGCGCACAAGGCATGTCCAGGCTGGGCTGGTGGGTCCCATTCCCTCCATTCTCTGCACAGTTTTGGGTTAAAAAAGCCCTAAAAGCATCCAAGAGTCAGCACAGGACATCATGTACAACAGCAGGGTTACCTTTTTGGGGAGCCATGCCCCAGCAGGGGGGGAAGGCAGCAAGTCTGTGCTTTTTACCCTGCCCATCTAAACCACAGGCACAGCCCCAGCTGCCTGGGCTCATTTTCCAGATCAGAGGCTCCTAAAATGGACCATTCCAAGAGCTTTGCCCACCTGACACCACAGAGGGAGCAAATGAGAGAACCCTGTAGGAGCCCTGTACTTCATCCAGCAAAGATTATTCCTACTAGCCTGCAAAGAAAAGATCAATCTTTCACTGTCCTGAGAGAAACCACCCAACCATGCTGGCAGTGAGGAGAAATGCTCCCACCAGCCTGGCAGGGATGCACCAAAAATAATGAGTTCCCCAAGCAGCCTCCTCTCCGTGCATCTGTACGGAAGAACGACCATCATTACAGCAATACATCATTTCCACTTCTGCCTGTCACTTACCTCCAGTCATGTGTAATGGAACAGAGTTACAAGGTGAGGGGAAGAGCTGAGAGCGGAGGGAGCGGCGCTCACACACAGGGGTGTCTCTGGGGTACATTTGCATGAGCAGAGTTTGGCCATGCTCAGAGACACCCAGCTCACACCACAGCAGTCTTTGAACAAACCAGACACTCCCAGGGAGCAGAGGCAGTGACATCCAGGCAACCCTGACTCTGACACGGGTCACTGCTGCTCCTGTGTGTGACCGGCCCAAGCGAAGGACAGGCTAAAGGAGCAGAATGGCCATGAAAGCCCCACCACAACCACTACCAGACTAAAATGAGGTTTTATCCCTTCAATGCAAAGCTCAAGCTCAACCAGAGGAAAAACTGCATGGACTGAAATCAGGGAAGAGAAGGAGCCAGCTCAGTGACCTGAGCGGCTGCTGCCCAAGAGGAACAAGTGCACAGAGCAGGAGCAACAAACATCATCAAGGAAAAACGGATGTGAAACGTGCAGGAGCTGACTGGGACAGGGACCCTTTTCACTAAGGACACAAGGCCTCTGTTGGGGAAGCAGCTTGGGCAGCCCCAAGGTCTTGCCCACATTCCTGGATGCACAGGCATTCCCAAAATTGCCTCATGGTGGTATTTACTGCTCACTCACGGAAACCCTGGTGCCGTTTCCACATTCCCTGCTGCTGAGAAGACGGTTTGGGTAAAGAAATGGCAGTTAAAATCTCCTCTGAATTCCAGAGCTAATGATTCCAGCCTAATTTCTCTGCCACTGGAAAGAGGCTGTTGCTCCATGGGCACCTAGCACCAGGCAAATTTAAAACCTCTATCCTTGACCAGCAGGCTGGAGGAAAATGGGAATGTTCCTGCAGCTGATGCACAGGGCTGTGACAGCAGATCTCGACTCTGGCCTTTGCTTTCCCAAGAGCTTTTCGGGTGGCCCTACCAAACTTTTGATGGTTCTACAAGACTGACCTCTCACAAAGAGGCTAAGAGACTTAATTCTTTAATGATGATGAAGTATGCAGACATCTGGAGAGAAATATTATTCAATTACTGGCCTGCCAAGGGAAAACCTCTCTTCCCTAATCTTAGCTGCAGCAATCTTTATTAGTGCCTGCATGCTGCGTGGCAGCACAAGGAAGCGTCTACTGCAGAGCACAGGCAGCAGGCAGCAGCAATTGTGAGAACCTTAACTCAGCATTTCCTGACAGGAGTGATTAAAATCTCAAACTCAGTGTAATATTAGCACTTTCTCAAGAGACTGACAGCCCGTTTGCCCTGTTTACTTTACCAATTCACAGCCTGCAGAGCAAACTGCGTACGGTACTATCAGATTTAAGAAGAATACAGACTCACGGCAAATGAAACAAGTGGCAGAGAAGAAATGGCAGAGGCTCAGCTCTTCAGCTCACCAACACAACTGCTCACTTGCTCAGCCTCCTTTTTTAGCATTTCTTATTGGAATTGCACATGAAGTGACCAGATATTGCCAGGTAAAGGGTCGGCCTGGGCTCTCCTGCCCCCGCACACCCAGAAAGGTGCAACGTACAAGAGACCACAGAGAACAGCCGTTCACAGAACAAAACCCCAAAAGGCTGTGGCCAAAACCCTGAGCACAAAACAGCCAGGCTGCAACTCAAACACCTCCTCAGCTCTCTCTGAAACTGTCCCATGCCCTGTGTGCCAGCAGAGCCCAATCTGGTGACAGGGGAAGGGGCCAAACACAGCTTTACACCCTTGGTGTGCACAGGTGGTGCGTTCTTCCAGTTCTGCATCTTCCTAGAAAAGGTGATGGAGCAAACTGTGAAACAGGCAGCTCTGCCAAGCCTCCACCTAAAAACACAGTGCAAGGCAAACTGCCAGCCCCACACACTTCCCTCACCCCAGAAATGGCTGCAGTTTGAGCTGGCTTTTTCACTCTTGCCATCCCACATTACTAAGTCCAGGCTGTGGCCTCCTGATCCTGAAATAAAGCAGTTTTGGGGCCTTTTTATAGAGCTGCATAAGGGAAAATGAAGTCAGTGCTGAGCAGAGATGTCTCAGCCTGTGCTGGCAGGGACAGCACGCACACCAGCAGGTCCTGGGAGAGCAGTCGTGCAGCACCTCCCTGCCAAGTGTGTCACGTCACAGGACTGGCACCTCACCACCTGCACAGTTAAGAGAGCCACTACTGAGGACAGAAAATATCCCCAGTCGATTTCTTGCCACCTGTAGAACAGCATCCTCACAGTCAAACCACCTGTGGCTGGGTCTGAAGCAACAGCCTCTGTCTGAAGGGTGCAAGCAGCCTCTCCCCCACACCCTGCCCAGAATGCATCCAGAGCTGTTCTATCTCTACTCGCAGTGATATATCCACTGCTGACATCTGAACTTACCCATTTCACCCCATAAAATTCCCTCCTCTGGCCCAGAAACAGCTGCCACAAGCCTGATGCCTCTGCTACCTGCAGAGCACAGCTGCCAGGGCCAGCACAGAGCACAGCCTGCCTCTCTCTGCCTCTTCAAGGGCTGAAGCTGGCAAGGAAGGGACACATTGAGCCTCATTTCCCCAAAACGACACACAGATGCTGGCACACGTCCCCTGGGAGCAGAGCTGCTCCCTTCCGGCCGGCCGGGCATGTGGGGCAGAGGTGCTGCCAGGACCGGGGCTGTGCTCCTGCCCTGTTCCTGTCCTCCTGCTCCTGTGCCGGCCGAGCAGGGCCCTTCCGAGGCCAAACAGTGCCACACTGTGGCAACTCAGCGCTGCTCGGCTCCTCTCCAGCCAAGCGGCTCCAAAACACCCGGGGATGCTGCGAGGAGCAGGCTAAGAGGCTACAGCTTCGAGGGAAAAGGAGCCCAGAGTTTCCCCAAGAGCTGCTGTCCTTATCCAGCCTGTGGCTTCACAGCTCGGGAGTTCTGGCAGCCACACAGATTTAAGGTTTCCTTGCCACGTGGTTATTTTGGGTGATGTGGCCCCATAAGCAGTTGTGTCAACTTGAGTGCTGCCCCACAGCCTGAAAATAAATATCTAGGCTGCCAAAACCAACAGTGCCCAAACCCAGGCCCTCAGCTCCCCTCACCCTTTCACCACTCTATTTCTGGTGGTGTGGCTTCTCCATGATCAGAAAGCTCGTACTTTTCAGGAGCCAGTGTTTCAAACGGAAGGAAATCAAGACCAATGGTAAATACCAGACAAATGTGTACAGACAGTGCCAGCAAGCTGCACTTTAGAGAGCACAGACTCCACCGAACAGATCGAGGGGAAGCTCCAGCACAAAGTGCTGCACTACAAACACATCATTGCCTCCCACTTTGCCAGCTGCTGCACTGCCTCATGCGGGAGCACTGCAAAAGAGAAACCCCCAGTGCCCCAGAAACACTGACAGCATCTTATGCCAAGCATCTTCATCAACGATTGATGGAGAAGGTAAAGCTTGGCACGTTCCCTTCAACGATGCTGAGGAAGCAAAAGTCCCCAGAAGAAGAGCTGAGGAGAGGGAAAACAACCAAGGGCAGGAGCATCTGAAAAATGCTGCAGCAACGTGCCAGAGCTTATCTTTCAAAGCTCCAAGACTTCGCCCCAGTTCCACCCAGTTGAAGTCACAAATTTGTTACAAAAGAACAAATCCGAGAAGCTTTGGGCCCCACAGTGTGCAGGGAAGGTCTTCCCAGTTCTCCTAAACTCCCATCCTTAACAGCCATTTTAGGACAGGCAGCCCAGAGCTCCCTGGCAAGTTCTCTTGCAAGTCAAATGTGCCAGAGCAGTGCAAAGATTCCTGGAGGATGAGCTCCCAACCACCACTGCCTTCGCCCGCATTCCTGGGCCTGACAAACAGAGCTCACCCAGGCTCCTCCTGCAAGGTACAGCTGGACAAGCTCACAGGAGACACCACCAGTTAATTTTATTTTTAATTCTTGCAAAAGAAAGGTGCTGGTCTGGCCTCTCAGCAGAGAAAGTTATGCAAATGTAACACCTACACTGGAAAAAACCACAGTTTTCACACTCCCAGCGCAAACCTCCAATCATCTGGCAATGGGACAAGTGACACACTTCCAGAACAAGCCTCAGAACTTCCAGGGTCACTGTTAACCCTGGTCTCCAGCACCTGACCTCATTTCCCACCGGGAACCTCACCCAAGTTAGAGCCCTCAGAGCAGAAGCATTTTACAGCATCTTCTTGTTTGTGCCTCTCTCCTGTTCCACATCAGCCACGCCAGCGCGTGCTGCCAAGAAAGGGATGGTAACAACATGCCTTAAACACCAGAGGCACGGGGTCACCAGCTCCTCACCCTGACCCAGGCACAGCTCCCACAGGGAAAGCCAAAACACTGGAAAATTTAGCAACAGGAAAGCAAAACAGATCCAGTGTCATTCCGCTGCATTCCAAACACATGACACCAAAGCCAACCGCCGCCTCCTGCAGTACTCACGTCGCTGGGGCTGAGGTTCCCAAGCCCGTTGTCCTGCTCGGAATCCCGGCCGGACTCGTGGCCCTGGGAGGAGCGGGGGTGGGAGGGATGGATCCAGATCTCCAGCCTGGTGGCATCATCTCCCACTTGTCGCAGCGTGGATTTCTTGCCCTTGCCCCGGCGGTTGGGGCTCACGTCCAGCACGTGGTGTTTCCTGTGCTCCATCTGCTCCGACTGGGCACACAGGACACATTCGGATCACCCAGGGATCGAGGGTCAGGGGAAGTGTATCAGTTCATTAACATGGAAAAATTAGCCCTTTCCCCTGCTTCACAACCCAGAGACAGATCCAGAATTTGGTTCTGACCCTACAGGACAGTGTAGGTGAGCAGTTTTCAACTCCAACTATCCCAGGACAAGAAAAGCTGTGTCCAGTCCCAGGACAGTGTGGCAGCCCATGAGTTGTATTTGGGGTGACTCCCTGGGGCACAAAGGCACTGCAGCCTCCCTTACCCATCCCTACAGGTGCACCTATGGACTAAAGCAGTGACTGTGCTACATGCCAAGGCCATGCCGCAAACCACAGCAACCTACAGCCCTTGCTGAGCTCAGCTAAATCAGTCTGTGACCCAGAAACAAGAGATTCAGCTACCCAAACCACCCCAAAACCATCATTCTGAAGGCTGCCTCTCTCACGAAATTTCTTAGAAGTAGGTAAGGAGTGCCTCCAAGCCCAAAACCCACCATCCTCTCCATGCTCTCCAGCACAGGACGGGTAGCACAGGCAGGTGCAGCACCCCACAGCCCAGCTCCAAAACTCACCTTGCGTTTTGTCTCCTCAAACAGACTCATGAGGCTCTCCTTGGCAGTGAGGATGGGGTTGCTGGCAGCCAGGCTGCGCATGTAGTAGTACACAGCATCCAGCTTCCTCCTCTGCAAGAAACACAACCAGGCTCGGGGCTGCCACTCCTTCTGGGGCATCCAGAGCCAGGCCCCCATGTGCTTCCCCTTCCCTCTCCCTCAATACTGCCTGGGACAGACAGACACAGCCAGAAAGGTCCTTCCCAGCCATGAAGGGAAGGTGCTTCTGAACCCTGCAAGTTCTGAACTGCTCTACTTTAAACCAGCATCTTCCAGTGTTGTGAACTGGCAGATCCCCACCAGCCTCTGTGCCCCAGCATGATGCTTCCATTACCTGCTGCCACACCTTCCCTGAAGTCAGTTTTCCTGCATGGCTGGAGTAGCCAGCACAACTGAAACCTGAGGAAGTCACGTGTGGATGTTGCTCAGCTCAGTGCCCACAGGTTCAGTGATAAGATGGCAAACAGATGGCTCTGAGCACAAAAATCTCGTGCAAAAAGTGGGCTGTGTTTTCAACTTTAAACAATTACACTCTCAACAGCCCACAGAACAGTCCCCAAAATCCCCAAGGGAGTAGCGTGTATCTGACAAAGCTGCCTGAAGCCACATCAGCTGGAATCCACACAGCACATCCTGCCATCAGCTTTTCTTTAAGAAAAAACCCAAACCATCTGAGCACTGCCCTAAACAATGCCTCTCTCCACCAGATGGAATCTCACAGCCATCCCAGAAGCTGTCCCTGTGCCTGCACATCCTTGCAGGAGGAGCATCCTACCGTGTAGATGGCCAGAAGCGCCAGCTGGTTGTACGGGCGGCCGTTTTTGGGAGCAATTTGCTGGGCCTTCAGGTACCAGCTGGGGAAGGGAAAAAACAGAGAGAAAGGGTTACTGAAAGGACATCAGGCTGCCTTCCTCGCCCTCAAGGGTACAGAACTCCCCTTGGAATTGGCGTTTCTGCGGGGAACAGACCCTTCGCACAAGTGCCCTCTGCCTGCAGGAGTGAGCACAGACAGCGAGCTGTGCCCATCCTGGGGAGGGATGGGGCACTGGGCAAGAGAGGGCAGATCCAGCTGCAGAAGGAAATACCCCTGGCTCACCCCACAGATGAGCAGGAAGCAACAAGTGCTGGTAAGTTCTGACAGGGTGAGAACAGATGGATGCGAAAGCCACCAGAAAACACAAGAGCAATTCTGCCAGGCTCAGTGGTCTAAACCCTCCCTGCTGCAGGATCAGCACAGGATAACTTCCACAACCTCCACTTCTAGATGGAGGATGACTGGATCTGGCAGCTTGCTCTCTGGAACAGCAAAAATCAGCTACAACTTCCAACTTTACAGGACTGCAATACAACAGAGGAGTGGAAAGACTTTAAAAAGAAGGAGAAAGACTTCTTTGGCTAGAGGCACGTTCAGGGATGGAACGAGATGCATCCCTGGCATCCAGAGGCAGAGCTGTGCTGGAAGCACACAGCAGCTGAGTGCCTACCTGCGGGCCTTGCCGTAGTTCGCCGTGTCGTTCGCCTGCTCCCTGTACCGGCAAATGTCCCCCTGGCAGATCATGCACCTCTGGGCACTGATCAGAGCGTACTTCACCTGCAAAGGAGCAGCCATGGAGCACCTGGGACACAGCCCGGACTCACCTGCAGAGCCAGCCAGCCCACAGGGGTTGTACAGAGGCAAGAGGAGGTCAGTGACATGCTGGAGGTCTCACAAAAGGGCAGCAGAATGAAATGACAAGGCTCCATGGCACCGGTTCAGCATTTGTAGGGCCAAGTCAACCCCCTAAACACCTCCTCTCTGACACAATATCCCACCTCTCTCCAGAAGGGAGTTGTTCAGTCCATGACCAATTTGAGGACAGCTGTTGGATAAACACATCTCTCTGGGAATGGAGCTGGACTAAAATATCCTTTCCCAGCTGTCCCTTGCACCTGCACTCATAGCTCAGGGCTGCACGTCAGGGAGGCAGCACAACTGCCAGCTTCCCCTCGTTATTCTGGATTCCACAGGCAGAAAAAAAGAGATGTTCAATATCTAAGGAAAGGTCAGGGTGCCTTTGGACACTTCTTTCCTTTCTTAGCTCTGGTCACAGAGCTGGTACAAAACAAGTTCTTTGCAAAGGAAGCTAAGAAATGTTACTGCACAGAGCGCAGAGTTCTCCAGTGGCTGAGAAAGAATCCCTGCAAACAAACTGGCTCTGCTTGGAGCACAGCTGCCTGCCCCTTGGCCAGGGCAGCACAACGAGCTCAGCATCTTGCACAGGATCACCAGGATGAGAAGTCTCCAGCAGGAAGCCAACCTACCATTTTCCTGAGAGGTTTACTGCGGATGGCCATCCCATCCATGTAGTCCTCGAGCTTGAACTGGTAGGACACCTGCAGCTTCTGGAGGAGGCCATCAAAAAAAGAAGAGCCCTGCAAAACACACACACGCACACTTGGATGTCACAATCGTTTTGATGACAAGCACAAAATCACACACCATCCCTGCCTCATGCAAGAAAGGAGGTCCCTCTCCCTGAGGTCTGGGCTGTTTCTCTTCAGAGCACAACAAGGAGGTTGGGGGATCTCCAGCCTCAGAGGTTTTTAAGACTGAGCTACACAAAATCAGGACTGACTTGATTTAGTGTTTAACAAGTCCTGCTGTGAGCAGGCGGTTGGACTAAAGGCCTCCAGCAGCTCCTTTCCCACCCTAATTCTGTAAAACACATCCTCTCGGGTCTGTCAGCCTCCCTGGTACAAAGACTGAACTGAGCTGTGGTTTTACAAAACGACTTCCAAGCAAATTTGGCAAAGTTGGCACAAACACCTCCAGGAACGCCTCTGTTTAGCTCCACTTCAGGGCATTCATTTCATTTTAGCTTAAATCAATTTCTAATTAACACAAACACACCAAAACAAACCTGGTTTAAATTGTAACAGATCTCTACCTGGACCTACACGTGCCACACTAAACCATAATGTGTCTGAGCACCCTCTTTGCACAAGGATGACCTAAGGAATCTGAAGGCATGCTCAGGATCAAGACAACCAGTTGCCCCATTACACCATCCCTTTCTAGAAACCAGTCAACCCCACCCAAAAGGTTTAGTGAAATTTGGGGATGTTTCTCTTTTCTTACCTCATCCAGAAGCAAGAGCAGCTTGTTCCGAATTTCCTGGGCATTTTCCCCCTGAGGGTCCTTGAGGAGCTGCCGGAATTTCTCAATCACCTGGTAAAAAGCATTCTTCCACAGCAACTGGTCCACATTCTGGGTGTCAGAGAACTCGATATCCATGAGGATGCACCGTTCATAGAGCTGCAGCATCTCCACCCTACAGCAAAGCACAGTCAGGGAGTGGTCAGTGCAACAGCTCCTCCCGAGCACAAGGTCTGGGCCAGGAACAAACCCACAAAGAACCACGGGGCAACAGAGGTCTTGCCATTAAAATGATCCCCACCCTACCTTCCATCCAACCAAAATACACAGCAGAGCACAGACCCTGCTCCCTCAAAAATGAACGAGCTGGGAACACCACAGCCAATGGAAATAAAGCCTCTGAGTCCCAAAAATCACATTCCCCTCATCAGCTGCCTACAGCCCTGCCTGGATGCTGGAGCAGAATTCCTCCCCCAAATTTTAATAAAACAACTGCAGGCTAGGAACAGCTCTGAAACATGTGGGGCATGTTTATGGTACAGGGGATCCTCAGCTGTTCCTGCCTTGGCAGCCTCATCCCTTATCATGTTTCAAGCTCTGCAGGAACAATGGGAGAGCGTGGATAGCAAACCTGGAGTCAAGCCAGATGGCAATGCCTGGAAGAGCCTGACAGGGTAAGAGAAGGATGCTGGTGGGTTTCTGCACAAAGCACAGAGCCAGGATGGGCTGCCTGACCCCACACAGTCCCCAAACCCTGCACATACACCTGGAGAGCACAAACACCAGGGGAACTGGACATTTCTGCAGATGGACGTTGGGTAAGCATCCCCACACAGCTGGCAGCAGGCACTCGGACACGGGCAGGACACAAGGGACACTGCCAGTAGGGACAGGGTCAACCGTGCCCACGTTCCCAGGGCAGGGTGGGCTTCCACAGGCCACAGCAGCACTCCACAGTGTTTCCTCTCCCTCCACTCTACAGCTCTGGGTGACCTCAGCATGTTGAGGAAGACCTGAAACCTCTGGTACTACTTCACAGATGTATCCCACCCCCTGGTCTATAGAGCGAATGCCCAAAACACAGAACAAGCCCTGAAATGAGCTCACTTGCTAGATTTACTGTCAGTCAGCTCTGAAAATCAGCCTCCAGAGAAGCCCTGCCGACACAAAGGTCACATATAAACGTGAAAGATGCCAAGTAGAAACTTGTTACAGCCATGTTAACCACCCACCAGAGCAACAGTGTTACTTCCCTCTTGGCAGCCTGGTCGTACAAGGTCAAAAAAGCGTCACCACGTTGAGTGGCATCATGAACAAAACCACACAGCACTGGAAAGGCACTGGCACTGTTACACAGCACCAGGAACACACCAGGTGCTTCCTGAGCACACTCTGAGGTCAGGTAAGAAAGCAGAAGTCTGACAACAAACACTGAGAGCACTGGAAGTGAGAAACATCATCTCCAGCAAGAGCCAGAAGAACCAAAAAGCTGCAGCAGGTGCTTGTCCTGCTCCTCTGTGTCCCTGCAAGGCATTCACCAAGCACAAGAAGACACGGCTTAGCTCTCAGCCCAGGGAAATGACATCCATCCTCACCCACAGCTTCCTTCCACCACCAACCCACCCACACACCACTGGCACACAACAAACAGACCTAGCACACCAAAAACCAGCAATCCAGTGCCCCATCTCCCAGCCCGAGACACAGAGATCCCCGAGGAGACACCATTCTCCTGTGTTTCACCCTGGAAACGACTCACTCCCCCCTCTACAGCCCACCCACGAACCTCAGCTGGGCCATCTTCTCCAGCCCCTCAGGGCTGATGCGGTCTCTGGACAGGAGGTTGCTGAGCTGCTGCTCCTGGTTCCCAGCCTCACGCAGGAGTTTGCTGAGCTCCTGCTGCTGCATGTTCCTCATCTGCTGCTCCATCTCAGGGCTCAGAGGAGTTGGGGGGAGTGGGCCACACAGGTACTGCCCTGCCTGGCCAGGGTAGCCGGGGTAATAGGCTCCTGGGTACACCCCGTTGGTTGGACCCATAGGATACTGCAGGGAATAGCCACCGTACGGATACTGGGGGCCTTGCCCGGAGGCACGAGGGTAATAATAGGGGTTGTCAGAGTTTTGGAATTTATAGTAGGAGGGCTGGACCTGGCGGGCTTCCCCCCAGGAGGTGGGGCTCACTTCATCATCCGTGTCTAGGAAGTGAAGCTGAGCGGTCTGGCTCTTCAGGGCGGGTTTTTGGTCCGGGTTGTTTGGGTCCCACAGCCGGCGGGCAGTGCCACCTCGGCCCCGGCTCCGGGGGCCTTTGCTGCCAGCCCCGCCCAGCAGGAGCCTGGGCCCGGGGTGAGTGGCTTCAGGGACACCCACTGAGCTGGCAGAGAGGTCCGTGTTGGCAGGCAGGAACAGAATCCCACGGCCCCTCCCTTGGGGCTCCCTGCTCTGGCTCCTCGCCTCTGAAAGCTCTAAGGCCTTCAGGGACTTTTTTTTATCTGTATCTGCCAGGCTGACGTCCCTGTTCATGGTCCTGCTGTCAAATGTGACTCGAAAGGGTCCCTTGACCTCCCTGCCATTGCTGCTCCATTCGCTCTCGCTCCTGGAAGCTCGGCTCTGCTCCGAATGCCTTCTCCTGTCCGAATTCCTGCTGGAGACATACGCTTCTGCCTCATCAATCCTGTCATCGTCCAAGGAGTCAGTGGAGGACACGGAGAGCTGCTTCCTAGGACGTATCCTTTCCCTGGCACGCTCCTGCCGCCTCTCCACCCCATCCACGAGCAGGGCTCCGTCCGTGCTGTTGTTGCTTCCAGCCGAGCTCGTGCTGCAGGTGCGGTACCGGCTCCGCCGCTTGTCCGTGCGGGAATAGCGCTTGGTAGAGCCCAGCTTCCCCGGCAGCACCTCATCCCCCGTCCTCCTCGCCCTGTCGCTCCGCTCTGCTCGTCTCCCTTTATCTCCCCTGGAGGCTTTCACTGCTTCCCCCGCCTGGCTCCCCTCTCTATCCTCCTTGCTCGATTTAATTCTCCTGTTGTTGTCTTTTCCAGCGCCTTTCTCAGTCTCTTCATCTCCCTCGACTTTCAGCTGCTCCATCCTCCCGGTGATTTCCTCGCTCGCTGACCGCAGGGAGGGTTCTCTAGCAGCAGAGTGCAGGCGCTTCCCAGGCTGGTAGATCTGCTGGTCCGGTTTCCTGGTTCTCCTGGGGGTCTTTGGACACCACTCATCCACAACGGGCTGCTTGGATAAGTTTTCCTGGCTTTGCAGGCCACCTTTGGTCTCTGTTTCTTCCTTATCCTGCAAAGGACCGTTCTGCTTGGGGCCATCACTTTTGTCCCAGTCCTCCACAGCTGGAGCTCCCGCTCCCACAGAGTTCTTGTCCCCAGCACTCTCCTCCTTGTCCTCCTCAGCCCTGCTCCTTTCCTTCTCCGAGGCTTCCTGCTTTGGTGGCACAGGTTTGCTCCTCAGTCTGGAGAGGCCGGGCTTGTAAATCTCCTGGTCTGGGCGCCTGTTGTCTTTGCGGTGCCTGGGCTCCTTCACCTCCTTCATGTTTTCTGAGGAAAAACACACAGAAGAAAGTTATTCCCAGGCATCAAAAAATACCATGACAAATATTCAAGGAGAAATATTAAGTCAAGGCAAAGAGCTTGACACCCTCAGGGCAGGTCCAGGAGAGATCTGAAAATCTATGTCAATATTTACAGGAAATCACAGAGTAAGAAGAGAAAATGAGAAAGTCTAACAGCTGACTAAATCCTTGGCCTGATCCATTTACAAATCCCATCGTGCAACAGGTTTTGCCTCAAAGCACCAACAAGGCACAAAGCTCAACACGAGACTTGAGCACAAGTAGCAACAGTTAAGTTGTATCATTACAGGCTCAGCAGCAGTCACCTGCCTGCTGTTGGTGCAGGAGCTGCCATTCCCGCAGTCCCTGCTCTGCCAACAGACCCTTTGGAATCAAAGACGTCTTTCCCCCTTGCTCACAATCCGGTAACGTTTCTCTCCTCCTCCCTTAACCGTATTTACACAAAAAATCGTTACAGAGCCCAGGCCGGACCACGCACGGTTAAACGACCCACCAAAGCCGGGCTGTTCCCCGCTGCAGTCCCTAAACTCTCCCCCTGTCAGAACCGCGCACCGGCCGCAGCTCCGAACCTCCGCCGGTACCGGAGGCTCGGCCCGGAGGACCCCGAGGGGCTGAGACCGACCATTCCGGGGCAAAACCCCTCCGGCTGCCGCCGCCCGCCCCGCAGCCTCCCCGTTCTCGGTGCGGCGCCGGCCGTGCGCTCCCACCCCGGACACCCCCGTGTCGGCGCCGGCGGGGCGGCAGCTCTGCCCCAAGCCCTACCCCAGGCGCANCGCCGCCGGCGCTGGGCGAGGTGCGGGATGCGGAGCGGCGGCTGCGGGGCCGCGTCCACCGCACCCCGCTGCTCACCTGCGCCGGGCTGGACCGCGTGGCCGGCCGGAGGCTGCTCTTCAAGTGCGAGCTCTTCCAGAGGACCGGATCGTTCAAGGTGCGCGGGGATGGCGGCACTGCAAATCCCGGGGGCAAAGGTCGCGTTTTCAGCAGAGAAATTCGCGTTCCGCCGATACCCAGCGGCCCCTGCCCCCCTGCACGGGTGCTGCCCAGGACTGAGGGAGCGGTGCGAGGAGGACATGCAGCCCAGCACGCGGGCTCTGGGGCGGTGGCACACGCAGTCCTGTGCTCTCCTTGCAGATCCGCGGTGCCCTGAACGCGGTGAGGAGCCTCGTGGAGGAAAGCGAGCGCACGGGGCGGGAGCTGCCCCGCGCTGTCGTGACACACAGCAGCGGCAACCACGGGCAGGCGCTCGCCTGTGCTGCTCAGGCAGAAGGTAGCGTGTACCACAACCTCCAACCCCAGCTCCGAGAGGCAGGGACAGGGTAAATGTTGCTGGTTGCGTTGGAGAGAAGGATGGAGATCCCTCTCCCGAACCCATGCAGGAGGTGGCATAGGCACGGCAGTGCCTGCTCCTGCAGTGCTAAGTGGCTGCTGTGGCTTTTGGGCTGCTGGATTTACCTCCTCTCTCATCCCACAGGGATTCCTGCCTACATCGTGGTGCCCCGGACAGCCCCGCAGTGTAAACAAGATGCCATCCGTGCCTATGGTGCCACGTTGGTGCCATGTGAGCCCAGTGACAAGGTAAGGCACAGGGAAGACTGGCCAGGGACACGGCCCAGCCAGAGTGAGAGGTGACTGCTGTGCTTTCCCTTAGTCCAGAGCCGAGACAGCATCCCGTGTAGTCCAGGAGACAGGAGGAGTCCTGGTGCACCCCAACCAGGAGCCGGCGGTGATCGCAGGGCAAGGCACCATCGCCCTGGAGGTGCTGGAGCAGGTGAGGGAAATGCACAGCCCGGCCCCTGCAGGGGCACAGCAAAAAAGGTGGGGACATAAAGCGTCAGAAGCCCTCACACTTCCTTTCTGCACAGGCACCCGAGGTAAATGCAGTGGTGGTTCCCGTCGGAGGCGGAGGAATGGTTGCAGGAATAGCAGTTGCCATCAAGGTAGGCAACAGCTCATCCACAAATCTCCCTGTGGGAAGGGCAGGACTCTCAAGGCAGGAAGCAGCTTTTAACTTTAAAAACAGAAAGAGCCTACAGTGAAAGTCTGTGTGTGCCTGGGGCCTGCATGGCAGCAGCAGCAGGGCCTGCTTAGCCCCCTGCACGCACAGAAACAGGGGACAGGCACGTGCTAGTGTCACCCAGGTGCCTCCTCCTGCTCTCCCCAGGCTTTGAGGCCAGATGTGAAGGTGTTTGCTGCTGAGCCACGCAACGTGGATGACTGTTACCAGTCCAAGGTCCGAGGGGAGCTGACCCCCAACCTCCACCCGCGGGACACCATCGCAGACGCAGTAAAAACCAGCATCGGACCCAACACGTGGCCCATCATCAGGGATTTGGTGGATGATGTCCTGACAGTCTCAGAGGAAGAAATCAAGGTAAGCCAGCTCCTTTCTCACGGTAGCTGCCAGCAGGCAGCTGCCTCCCTCCCCGCCCTGCCCCTCTGCTCTCACCCCAGCACACTCCCAGAGCAGCACAAGCCCCTGTGCACCACTGCAGCTGTGACACCCACGCTGTCTCCAGCTGGAAAGGGCTGGCGGAAGCTCTGCTCTCCCTTCCCAGAGCGCTGCAGGGATGCCCTGGAGCAGCCTGTGCTGGCTGCTGGGCTGACAGCTGCTGCCCTGTCCCGACAGCGAGCCACGTGGCTGGTGTGGGAAAGGATGAAGCTGCTGATTGAGCCAACAGCAGGCGTGGGACTGGCGGCCGTGCTCTCGGAGCAGTTCCAGGCAGTCCCCCGGGACGTGCAGAACGTTTGCATCGTGCTGTGCGGGGGAAACGTGGACCTGAGATCCCTGACCTGGCTCACAGACCTCTCTGGGAAAGCGGAATGAGGATGGAGTGGTGTTTCGAGGAGTGAAAACCTCACTCTTTGTGCAGTGGTTTGTGCGCTACTAAAAACAGATGGAGTCCAAACGTTTGGGAGTTTTTGTGGAGGGATAAGGGAAGCTGGCATCAGTCTCTGGGGGGCCTGGAAACAAAGCACTGCCTGTTCTCCCCTCCCCAGCTGCCTTGCTCTGGGCCAGGCCTCCAGAGAGCTGCACTCAGTCACCCTCCCCAGCTGCTACTTGGCTTTTCTTTCTCAGCCTCACAGGAACTGCCAGCAAACTCCTTCACACAGCAAAATCCCCTCACACCCCACGTGGCAGGGCATGCGGGACAGAAACAATCCCAGTGGGCCAGAGGGTTCAGTGGACAAGGGGTGCACACAGCCTCCTGGCCACCACCAAGACAGAGGCACTTAGGCATTTTTGACATTTTCCATTAAAATAAATAGCTATAGCTGGTACCTGAGCAGCAGCTGGCGACACGGCTGCCCCTGTACAGACCCCAGCAGTAACACGTCCAAGCCATCAGTGCTGTCCTCACAGTGCACGGGCCAAGAACAGCATCCAGGGAGCCAAGGCACAAACTCCAGCCATGCTGGAGACTCATTCCATTTCCACCTCCCGCTCTGGCAGCGCGCTCTCGCTCCTCACCCACGGCACGGGCTCCGGGACATGGGGGTCGTAAGTCCATTTAGGAAAAACACGCTTGTAGAGGTTCAGCAGCACCGTGTCCTGGGACTTGAGCTGCCCATCGAAGTGGCACTTCATGTGGCCATGGGTCCCTAGGCAGAGGGCAGAAGAGGCCATTAGCAGTCTCTCTGGCCCAGGAGGACCACACCACCCCAGCAGCACAGAGAGAAACACCAGATCAAACCTACCCAATGGCTCCTTGATGTGTCCTCTGCGTCCCCACTTTGTCCTCAGCTCCACGGGCTTGAACCACATCACATCCTCTGGAGATGAAAACATGAAAGGCAGGTAAGGAACAGGCTGTGCTGCACCAACATAACCACAGGCAGAATTCTGCTTCCAGAGCCCCTCTTCCCACCAGGGACAAGCTGTACCTCTGTTGAAGAACATGTATCGCACGACAGCTGTCTTGGTGAAGATCTTGAAGGGGTGGCCACTGAGCACCAGGCGCTTGATGACGATCCTGTCCGGGTCCACGGAGAGCAGGGAGCCCGTGGCAATGAGGTCGTGCATTCCTGCCAGGCAGAGCCACCAATGCACCAGGGCAGGTGCCTCCATCACCCCCTCCCCACCACAAACCCCTGCCCCAAAGGGCTGCAGGCCCAGAGCAACCCCACAGCAGGGACAGACAAGTGACAACAGGGATGGAGATGAGCTCATCTCAAACAGCAGGAAGGGGATGGCTTTTTCGAGTCATACTTTCAGGAGAGATGCACTTGGAAGCAGGGTATGGGGACAGTTTGTTTCCCAGACACCACTTCCTCAGCATTTATCAACTCACCATTACTTCTCTGTTTGAAAAGCAGCACTGAGGCAGGAGGGAAAGTGATGGGAGCATAAACAGTCACCACCAGGGCAGCATCTGGGCGCAGGAAACGCTCCAGCTTGTGCTTATCAGCTAGGACAGAACAGCAGTGATCAAGTTCAGGCCAAGAGCAGCCCTCAGAACTCTGGGAAACCTCAGAGCCCATTCTTCCCTGTCCAACAAACAACCCTCCTCTGCTGGCACTGAGTATCTGGGAATAAAGGTGATCCTCTGGCATGGAACCTGGACCTTGCCTGGATCAGTGAACCACCTTTCCCAAGCCCTTCTACTCCCCATGACTTAGTGCCTGACCGGGAAGCCTCAGAGCCTAGGAGTGAGTCTTCACAAGAGTCCTTCAGCCAGGTTCAGACACCACGGCTAAGACATCACAGGCTTCCTGCTCCAGAATCCCCAGCCCCACTCCTGGTGTACCCGGCCCCTGACAAACCTGAGGTGTGCTGGGAGAACAGGGGGGATGCTCGGAAGCGCCTGAACCCGCAGTGGAAGATCAGCTCCTCCTTGGCCCTCACTGGCTCGCTGTTGCCCGGATGCCGACGCACCAGGAAGTTCAACACGGACATCTGGAAGAGGCAGCACAGTGAGGGGCTGCTGGCAGGGCCTGGTGGGCAGCAGAAAGCACCAGGACACTGCAGCAGAGATGAATGTCCTTGAAAATGGGGTCCCAAAAAGTCACTGATCACCAGTGCCAGGCTCAGACATTTTATCCTCAATCCCCCCCAGCAGCTTCTACGTGCTCTGAGCTGCTTTGAAACAGGAGCAATGTGGGGAGATTTCAGCCCAAACCCTCTGCAGCCAGACCCTGTCCAAGCCATGCAGCCTGAAGGAATGAGGAGCTCCACATCCCTCTAAAGTATCATCCCTTTTGTTCACCTTTTGTTCGTGAGGAAGCAGCGAGAACAGGACCAGGGGTTTCCCTTCCTTGAAGCTCTCCATCACCGAGACAGGGACGTTGCAGACATGAAGTGTAACGTACCAGCCCACCTGCCAGGACAGGAGCAGTTGTGAACATTTCTCTCAACAAAAAAGTGTCAGAAGATGTGCCTGGATTAGGGAAGAAATCCAGGAGAAAACTGTCTGAACTTAAGGCTTCATGCTAAGAACCAGCTGGCTGAAGGATCCACCCAACACCTCCCTGGTAAGTCCCTCCTACTCGGAGCAAAGGAACGCAGCAGGGAAAGAGATCAGCAAAAGGGAGTTACCGAAGCTCCTTCAGCCTCCTCCTTCTCTATTTGCCTGAAGAGGTTCTTCCTGGTTCGGGAGAAGTCCTGGAACTGGAAGATCCTGGCATAGTCCCTTGGAAGATTCTCTTTGGGGTCCCATGGAGAAGTCCGGAAGCTTTTTAGCCCCCTGTACTTCTGGAACCTGAGAACAGAGAGCAGGAAAGACAAATTACTTCACCAACTGAGGTGAATCTCATCCTTCACCACCACCTGTGGTCTGCAGGGTCTCACACCTTCAGGGAGGACAAAGGGAGCAAACCTTAGCCCTCAGGAAAGATCTCAGTGCAAAGAGAGCTAAAACCAGCAGCCAAATCCCCAAACAACCTGTCCTTGCCTCAGGGCCACCCTCCTCCCTCTCCCAGGTCAGGACTCAGCTCTCCCTGCCAACTAATGCCTGCTCTGGAAGCCTCAGAGCCAAAAAGAGTCTTCACAAGAGTCCTTCAGCCAGGTTCAGACACCACGGCTACGACATCATAGGCTTCCTCCCCAAATTAAACAGGCACCTTCCAGCTCCTCTCCCAGCAAAGCATCCCATTTCTTACCTGACTCTGGCAGGCACATCCCGTGGCGTGTCCACCTCGTCTGGAAACATCTCATCCATTCTCTCCTGTTTGTATCTCTCCAGCATCTGTTCATCCTCCTCCATCTTCTCGTCATACTGGTCATCCCGCAGGCACTCGGACACGGTCATGGTCTCGCTCTCCTCCTCCCCAGCTTCCTCCTCGCTGCTCTCCCCCTCCTGGCACAGGGCAGCACAGAGCCTGTGAGCACACAGAGCTGTGCATGCAGCACTGGCACCCTGGGGGTGCTCACACTCTGGGATTTGGGACCCCAGCCCATCATTTTGGGGTCTAACAGGCCAAAAAAGCAACATGATACGATTTAACAGTGGAAATCCAGGCAAGTCCTGGCTCTGCATCATTCCACTGCAAAGAGAGAGCATGGTGGAAGGACAAAATTGTCCCAGAATATGCAATAATGGCCTGGAGATCATCTGTGCTACCAGCTCTTGGAGGTACCTGGGAAACTGCCTCTTCCATCAGATCATCATCCATGTCGTCATCTTCGTCGTCATCATCATCATCCTTCTCACTGCCTTCTTCTCCATCATCCACAATCCAGGCAGCCTGGTACTTGGATGTGCCTTTGGGGACCTTCACCACCCTCCTGTTTGCCTTCAGAGAATCTGTGGGATTCCCACCAGTGGTTAATACAGGAACAATTCTCCTTCCCCTCAGCAACATTTAGACCAGGACAGCCAAAACCAGATCTAGGCCAGAACTGCTATTTTTCCAGCAGAGAATTTGTCAGGACAGCCAAAATCTGCTAACTCCTCAGGCAAAGCACCCTCCTGCTGGCCACCTGATGGGACTGGGGATGGAAGCCATCCCAACTAGGATGTGCCTTCACAGCCACCCCGGTGACAGAAGTTTCTACCAACCCTCCTAGGAGGGACAAGGAAAAGATACAGAACCATTGCTTATGCTCACCCTCTGCTTCCTGCAGTTCTTCTTCAGTGGGCCACGTCTGCTCCCCTTCCATGGGATCAGGAACCACCTCTGACTGCAGGGACTCCTGCTTGCTTGGATCTGCCTTCATCAGGACCTTGACATCTTCCTCCATCTCATCAGCACCGTTTCCAGAGTCATCCTGAAGGGCAAGAACAGAGTTCCCAGCTCTGAACACACCTCACTGAAGCTTGCAATCAGCCCCAAGTGAAACTCCCTTCACCATGTCGTGACACAGCTCACACACTGCAGGCAAGGAACCTCAGCCCAGCAGCAGAACACAGATAAAACCCCCTTCCCCTCCCCTTGCCCCCACACCCCCAGCTGTATTTTCCCCAAGGAAAGTTTAGAAATGTTGTGTTCTAACAGCACTGGCAAAGCCCTCAGCCCACACACCTGAACCTCCATGTCCTGACTCCTCTTCTGTCCTTTAACCACTCGTGGGTTCAAAGAGAGGGGGTCTGGAGGAGCATCCACCTGGCTGACCTGGAAGTCCCCATGCCCCACAATGTGCACCAGGCTGTTCACGTTGAGGGTCTGTCCCCGGACGAAGCCAGACACCTTCAGGGTGCCAACCAGGTCGCTGTCCTGACTGGGCACAAACTCAGCAGCGCGGGCGAGCAGGTGAGCACGGCGGTCCCGAAAAGCCAGGTGCCGCTGCTTCTGGGAGCTGAGGTGCCTGAGCAGCAGCGAGGATTCCTGCTCCGTGTTCAGTGGGAAGAGCTTTGCCTCGGGAAAGCGCTTCTCTATGGATTTGGAGAGTTTCTTCCTGGCATCTATCCTCTTCTTAGGGGGCAGGTCAGTGCCTCCCGGGACAGCCAGAGCTGCCGAGCAGAGAACAGAGCTCAGGATCAGATCCTAAACCTTCTTATGTCCTTTTTACTAAACATGGGTAAATACTTGGATGTCAGCAGCCCAAATGGCCAGATTTGCACCACACAGTGCAAAAGGCGTTTCACTGGTTTCAGTGGTGCCAAGCAGGGCAAGGAGCAATGGCCATGAACTGAAATGAAAGAACCTCCACCTCAACATAAGGAAAAATTTCTCTTCACTGAAGGAGGCAGAGCCCTGAAATTTAATTACTGTGACAGTAAATCTCCATTCAGCACCCCCACAGAAGCCCAAAACATTTCTCACCGTAACTGGGGAGCCCCTGTGCGAACAGGCAGGAGAGGCAGTGCTCCCCAGCACTGTCCCAGCCATCCACAGCATCCAGGATGAACAGCAGCGAGTCGGCAACCTTGGCAAGGTCTAAGACAGCGTGAAGGTCTCCTGCACCCAAAACCCCTCCGTTAGTGGGGCTGCCAGAGGCATCAGAACCAGGAACCCAACCAACAACGGTGCCTCCTCACCTGCCTGTGCTGTGACAAAGCGCCAGCGCTGCTTGAGCCGGGGGCAGAGGAGGGCAAAGCCACCAGCTCTGCCCTCATCCGCACGGACAACGGCCGAGTCCTGGCTCTGCAGCAGGCGCAGGGTGTCGTGGGCTGCAGCCCTGCTGTGCAGCAGCACCACCACCACGAGGTGCGGGGGCCCGTCCCTGCTGCCAAGGCTGCGCTTCTCCGCCAGCACCTGCGGGCACAGGGGCACAGCGTCACTTCCAGCCCACATCCAGCTGCTCTCCCGGCCCCCGGATCACGGCAAGATTCCTCCACACCGCAACTGGAGCACACCCGGTCCGATAATGCTCCGCTTGACCCGCACCGAACCGGCCCTGGCACCCGCTCGTCTTCCCGGCAAAGACCCAAACCCCGAGGTTACATCGCCCACATCGAGACCCGCCCCGGCCCCATTCCAAGCGCCCTCCGGCACAGACTCGAACCGAACCGTTTCCCGCTCCCCCCGCAAGAACCAGCCCGGTTTCCCCGGGTGCCTCACCGCCTCCTTGCGCTGCCGGCGGAGCTGCAGCGCCTGATGCCGCCGGTCCACCCTATTCAGATCGCGGAGCCGCCGACGGGGCTGGGCCTTGACGGGGACGCGGCCTGGAGGGGAAGAGAACGGTCAGGAGGGCCGGGGGCGGCGGAAAACCCGCGGGGAGCGCGTCCCGCCTCACCTCCAGCGCGGCGCTGCGAGGACCCGCTGTGTTTGCCGCCCTTGTGAGCCTTGTTCTGCTGCTTGAGCGGCCCGGGCCGGTGCGCGCCCACCGCCGCCATCACCATGCTGCCGCCTCGCCGCCACCGCCGCGGCGCGCCCGCCGTGCGTCACTTCCGGCGCGACGGGGAAGCGCGGGGGCTCACGTGGGCAGCGAGAGGGAGGGACGGGATGGGACCGGGAGCGACCCCCGGGAAAGGAGCCCCGGGAAAGGAGCCCCGGGAAAGGAGCCCCGGGAAAGGACAGGGGCGAGCCTCGGGGACGGCAGGGTAGAGCTGTGGTGTTGGTGCCCGTAGCGCCGCGGGGCAATGAGAGGCGGGAGCCAGAGCCGTTCGTTCAGCGCTTTATTGGTTGGTTCTTTGTACAGGTATTTACAGAGGGGGGAAGGGGCCCGAGGGATGAAGCATTGGGGAGAGGCCCTGCCCAGCCTCTGGCATCGCGCCCACGCCCCAGGGCAGGTCGGCGCTGCTCCCTCCGCAGAGCCTGATGGAGCGGAAACATTCCTACCGTGCCCCGGCCCGTCTGTTACCGGCAGCGCCGTGACCTCGGTCTTGCCAATCATTATCCAGCCAGGAATGTCTGCTCCTAGGCAGAGGCCTCAGCCGTACCCAGCCCCGATGGGAAATCACCGCACAGAACGCCGCAGAGCCCCTGCCCCCTTAGGGATACACTCTCTGCTGGCTACGGGAAGCATCAGGGCCACAGCACCCCAGAAACACGTGCGTGAGCAGCAAGGTTCAACATTCACAGGGGTGTTGCAATCGCCGGGAAAGCTGAAGCAACCCGAGCAGGAGGCAGGGCAGCTGCATGGGAAGGGAAAAGCAGGTTCCTACAGGTTCCTGCTGCCTCTGAACTTGAGGCATCTTCCCACCTCTTCCTCCTGAGAGGAAATCAGCATGACAGCAGCAATGTGGGGTTGTCAGCTGTGAACTGGTCTTTAGGGATCCTTTTCTACCCCTAAAAGCAGACTGGCTGTTGAAACCTTTGAAACTCTAAATACGAGCATGTACTACCTGAGAGGAAGGAAGACACAAAATTGAAGAGACTGGTGACAGATAAACACAGCAGTGATTAAGTTTCTCTATACAGGAACCCACTGGCTGTGGGACAGCATGAGAGTCTCTCCCAAAGGCTGTTTGTCCATCAGCCAAGACAGCCCACAGCACTGCCACAGCTCTGCCCTCCACAGCCAAAGGCAAAGAGGCTGCTCAGAGGGGGCTCCGGGGAAGAGGGAATAACTGGGATACTTCTAAATCAAGGAAAACATCCCGTGAGTTAGTTATACCTTGTCATTTAAGCAAGACTAGGCAAAGGAGGAAGGTTGGAAACTCTCTTCCTAGGGTTATCACAAAGCCAAATACTTCTGCCTCTGAGTCACACACAAGTCTGGAAACCCACAGGCAGCCAGAAGGGTCCCACACCATTGAGGCTGATGATCTTTGCAATCCTCAGAGCTGCTGAGAGCTGCTCTGGCTTTCCCACACATCCATACACAGTCATCTTACAGGGATTCCACTGACCTGCACAGTCCTGTAGGGCCCTCCAGACACACACTAGCAAAAAAATCACAACCTGCTGAGCAGAGCAAGCAGTAGAAAGCCAAGCAGTGCCTGGCTGACAGCATTCCAGGTGAAAACAAGCATTCCTGTCAAGCAGAAACTACCGAGGAAATATGGATGCAGCCAGTGTGAGCAGGGAAGAGCCCTCCCCAGCAGCTGAGATGCAAATCCCTGCAGCAAAGCAAAGCCCTGGCAGGGGGAGGGCTCCCTTCAGATCTCCTGTACCATCACAGAGCCTGGTGCTCTGCCCACACAGGACACTGTGACAGCACCTGCTCAGCACCATCTGTCACCCACCTTGTCCCCTCTGCACACTCTCCTCCAAAAAAACCAGGCTTTGTGTCACAGCACAAAGCCCAAACAAGCTGTGCCATGAGGAGTGCAGCGCACAGGCTGCTCCAACCCTGGCTGAATCCCAAAAAGCAGCTGCACTGCAGGAAAGCTGAGCTCAGTCCTGTTCCCTAAAGGAAGAGCAGCTGCTCCTGAAGCAGCAGGAACTCTGGGCTAACTCCACACAATGGGGAGCAACAAGCTGGGACAGGCTGGATGCAAAGCCATGGCCTTGGTTTAGGAAGGAAGACTGGTTGCAACTGGAAGGGCCAGTTTATTAGAGAAACCTCACATTGCAGAGAAGTCACAACACATTGGAAAGGGTCCAGGCCTGCTGAGGGGGGCCAATCTTCTGCAGCAGCACAGATCTACATCCCCCAACCCCAGCAGGTGCCACAGAGGGAAGGGTTACCTGTAACACAGCTTATGTTTTACAAGCAGCCTGAGGGAGCCAGTAGTAAAGTTCCAAAAAAACGCCTCCCCCTCAGACAACAGTTAAAACAAAAATGGTTTAAAATGTTTAAAAGCTCCGTGTTCTTGGCTGCAGCATAAAGGGGAGGCAAAGGTCTACAACACACACAGGCCTCCGTGGGTCTGGGCACTCGCTCTGATCTACCAGTGAAGGCCGGAGGGAGGGGTCTTCTCATCTTTGTTGCTTTCCAGGGAAAAGGGTGGGATTCGGACATCAAAGTGGGAGCCATCAGGCCTCTCAAATCGAAAAGTGCCCCTGCAAAAATAACGGCAGAGATCACGCTGAGGCCGGGGACAAACACACCTAGGGAGCATCAGCAAGACCTGAGCTCCCGCATATCCTGGGGGTCCATCTGCAAGGACACGGGCTCGGCTGCAGCACACCTGCTGCCACGATGGCTCATTTATGGGGGACTCCTAACACATCCCTAACACATTTCCTGCACAAAGCTGTGATGACTGCAGCCCACAGCAGTCAAGCACCCTCCACACACCTGTAGCAGTGTTTACCCAACTCCCACTCGACAGGAGACAGAGCCACCTGAGCTATTTTTACAGACTGGTGACAGGTAAATTCGGATTTGTATTTCTCAGCAGGAGCTCCACTGGTTGTCTCTGACGTGACGAAATCCCCTCACAGATGTAATCTGGAATAGCTTCAGCTTTGCATTTCAGAACTGAACCTGCCTGTCCTGGTACAACCATTTGTTTACTGCTGTGGACTACAGACAACTGTACTGCAGAACGTGGCAGGGGCAAGAGGGTTGTGGAGATAAATTAACAGGTTCTCAGGACAGATAGGACAAAACCGAACCCCAGAAGTCAAGCTGAACAGCTTCTGAGCTGCAGAGCCTTTGTCTCTTTCTCTCCAGGATGTATGCAGAGAGAGAAGAACTACCAGACCATCTGGTTTTATTCCCCAGGGCATGCATTCAAAATGCAGGGCAATTCAAAATGCTTTACATGGCAAACAAGGTATTCCCTATATGCAGAGCTGCTCTCCTGGTCTTCCCCACTCAAAGGCAGCTTAACTCTGAAGCAGATTTACTTAAAAAATGCAGAGAAACCTGTCATACAGAAGGCAAGAGGTGGCTGTGCAATCCTTGTCCACACAGAGGTGACACTAAATGTGCTAACCCAGCCAAAAGGCAAAGAAAGGGAAACTGCTGGGCACTTCCCTCCCTGCACTTACAGAAGAAGAGACTTAAACACCAGTTAGACTCAAGGCCTTGCCTGGTCTAAACTGGGAAAACCCCTGCATGCCAATTCCTGACACAGAAGTGCACAGGGATGGAGTTAAAGCCCAATCCTCTCTCAAGAGAGGGACACCAGAGCACACGTCCCTGCTGCTGAGGGAATCATCAGCACAAGGCCTTGACTCTTGCACCAAGGACCAAAAGGGAGAACTGCTTCATGTCTTTAAATCCAGCCCAGCACAGACCACAGCGGGAGGATCTACTATCCTGGAACCTCTCCTGGTGCAGAGAACCAGCAGATCATCTTATCACTAACTGGGACACAGCTAGAGACAAGCTCATCAAATTTTAGCTACCAAATATGCCCTGTCCAGTCCACTTCCACTTCCACCCAGCTTTCAGCCACAACCCCAGGCTGCAAACTGCACCCCAGCTCGCTGCTCGGGGGTCCTACACCCAAAACACTGCTGCAGCAGTAAGGGCTTCTTACCACATGTGACCACTGGATGCCTGCAGGGAGACGTGGCTGCTGTACTGAAATGCTGGCTGTTCTTTGGACAAAACTGGCTCCTGAGAAGACAAGAGACCATTGGGCATCAGCAATTCTACCACAGATGGGCATTAACAGGAAATCTATATAGCATGAAAAAAAAACAACTGGAGACCCACATCCCAGCACTGCTGCCGATTACACAGCAAACAATTTGTCCACTGAGTAGTGCCAGACTCCCGTTATCATTCCAGTTTTCCAACCACCAGTCATTTAGGATCATTCTCTAATACTCAGTGTGAAGTTTCAGCAGACAAACAACAGATGAAAAGCTCACGTGACTTTTTCACTGCCAGTTTCCCACTCCATCTATTTCCAGTGCCCACCAAGCAATTTACTGGCAAATCCACCCAACCAAGCGAGAGGACTCCAGCAAAGGGCTGTGCTTGCCCAGAAAAAGCTGCCTGATACCTACCCTTCCTACAACCCCACGGCCCCGGACCGTTTCCAAGGTGCCAGACAAGCTGAATATCCTCCAGTGTCGCTCTCGGAGCTGCACCACTTCACTGTCCAGGTTCTCCAGGCGAATACAGTAGCGCCACTGGACAGAAGAAAGACTCTTATCAAGAGCTGGAATCAGCTGCAGCCAGTTGATAACCCACAGCTGATGCTGGGAAACAGTTGCCAGGCAAGGGCTACTCTCCCTTAGAGCTTATCACACAGCAGTGATGCCACAGCAAATAAACTCCTTCCCTTTCGCTGCTCCGTGACACAAAAGGCACTTACCCAGTAGACATGGGAATTCTGGGCTTCCTGTCAAGAGAAACAAAAGACTTTAGCAGCTGCCCTCGGACACGTGGTGCCAAAAACCTCTTCAGCTGTCGGCACAGCACCAGCACAGGGGCTCTCACTCCGTGCCAGGGTGACGCAGAGAGCTCACATGAGCACAGACAGCTGCTCTCCGAGGCCTTCCATCAGCAGAGCCTGGCACTGGCTCTGCTCTGAAGTAATCATGAGGTGGGAGATTTGCAAGGATCCTGTGACAACCCAGGGTTCATCTGCATGTTAATTATGCACTTTCTACAGATCTAGAAACACCCCTTTCCTTGCCTTTGGGCACCTGCTTTTCTAACAAGGTTAGGACAAACATCAGCTGGACTCCACAAAAGTTGCGAATCCACACCAAAATGTGCACCTGCCACAGCTCAGGCTCCCCAACAGCCGTGCTCAGAAACCAAACCGCTGTGGGAATTCCCAGCTCTCCCATGCAGCAGCCTCTTGGAGCCACATTATTTTGGACAGTCCATGTGAAGTTCTGTGCTATAAGGAGCACATGGTTATCAGCTAAATCCAGATGGCTTTAGCCAAGCCCTCTAAGCCAAACTAGAGGCAGGAAACGGGCAGGCAACCCCAGCCCATCACTGGGCAGGATAACAGACGTGTCTGTTGTTGCAGAGCAGATGGCCCCAGTGTCACCTCACGTGACTGAGGCACTAACATGACCAATTCACAAGCCTTCCTAAATATCTTGCTGTTGTGCAGAACATTACAGGTTATTTCTCATCCTACTGACAGCCAGCAAAAGCCAATACGTGGGAGCTGTTCTCCAAAAACACATGACAAAACAGTTTCATGTTTACACCCAGGAGAATGAAATTGCAACTGTGGTTAAATGTCACTTCTCCAGTAAGCAGAAGGCACCTTCAGGCAGCAAACTGGACTTACAAAAACATGCCAGTGAAGCAAACAGCAGAATGAACAGAGCAGCACAGACTTACCCTCATGCCCATGTAGAAAGGGATGACGGTGACACGGATGTTCTCCGTGGTTTCTCGGTGCACATCCGAGAGCTCCAGCCAGGGGTGGTTCTTCTCCTGCCACGCACACAGAGTATCCCTTGCTACAAAAGGTGGGACTGTGGGAGGGAAAGGTGAAGCTTCATGAGGAGATGCAACACTGGAGCTGGAGGGCTCTTCCCTCAAAACAATTCCTTCCACATAGTTAAAAAGAATATTCAAAGGCAGCTTCACTGTAACAAACCCCAAGACATGATTTTTATACCATATCCAAGATGATGGGGTTTGGGTACTTGTTACAGAGCACTGCAAGCATCTGGCTCTGAAGAATTCCTTGTGAAGTCAGGATTTACCTTTTGTTTGGTCGTACATGAGGAACCTCTCAAAGAGCTCATGCTGGATGGGCACTTGATCAGTGGAGCTGTAGGGAAGGATGTCTTCGTGGCTTACATAGTCTAAACCTGAAAAAGAAACCCCAAAAGCCATTGAACTTCCCCAGCAAAGAGCAGCTCAGAAGTCTCCTGGAAGAAAAATTGACCACACTAGTGAGAAGTTAGGAAAAGGATTTTAGCAGCAGAAGACAAAGCTAACATCACAACTGCAAGGAAGAATGGAGGAGACATGCCAGGAATAACTCTTGGCAGTGTTTTCCTGTGAGATTTTTCATGGAATGACTCCTTTGATAAACACACACTGCCCTGCAAAGCGCCTGTACTGTCCCAAAAGCACTTTGGGCAAGAAATGCCCAGGACAGGAATAAATCCAGCCATCCTGATGACAAATTAGAACAGCCCATATGCAACTTGGTACGGGATCTGTGTCTCAGGAGCTCTGATTTAAATCAGACATGTCTGTGTCTGATCACAGAGTGCCCAACTTCCAGCTATCCAAAGGGTTTCCTGCACTTTTGTCACTCTGCTGTCTCCAGCACAGCCCTAGGCTAGGGACAGATCCACTACAGAATGTCCTGCAGGAATTGCTGCTTCACTGGCAGGAGTTGACCACTGATGACTCTTCTGACCTCACCTCACAACAGTCAGAGGCTGCAGGAGTTTTTGCTCACCTGGGATGGCATAGAGGGCTCTGCTGTCATCATGATTTGCCAGGAACGTCACTGCCTCTGTCTGTGATCTCTGGGACTGAGAAACAGGGAGGATTATGTCTTTCCATATGGATTGTTGCAGGACAGTTTCCAGTCATATTTCAGTTCACTATTGTGGTTTATAAAGCACATAATGTTTATTTCATTGAACCAATTCACCTCAGAACTTCTCTCCATTTAATTCCTCTAGGCTAGCTCTCCCCTCAAACAAGCGAGGAGCATTTTCAGGGCTGCAGCCCACATTCCCAATGACCTGCATGCAGCAGTGCAGGAATGGCACCAGGGAAAGGAGGTTGGAAAGGGGAAACATGATCCAGAAAACAGTCGTATGACATTCCAGATGATCTTTCTCAGGGAAAATATACCTTTGAAGAATAAATTCATCCAAAAATCCTAACCAGTCCAGTTAGCCCCCAAAGCCATTTTCTTTCAGTGCCTGTCCATCTCAACCACTTGTGTAGGAGAAGATGCTCAAGTTTCAATATCAAGATTACTCATTACTTACTATATGTGGACAATCCCGGGCATCTATTAACACCTGGTAGTAAGTGTGTGTTTTGCCCTTGACCTCTTTGGAACCATGGCCTGCCACATTCTCATTCCTAAAGAGAAAAGCAGAGCTCTGAGCTCAAGCACAGGATGGCAGCAAAGTCTGGTTACCAGAACCAAGCACTCCTACACAATGATTTTTTTAAAAGCCACATTTCACAGCCTGTAATCATTTGGTTGCACCCAAACCAAAGCCCCATCAGCCACCCACACAATGACAGACGAGCTGAGATGACCATCAGTGGGGTTTGGCATAGGCACAACAGCTCAGAGGTTCCTCCTGCTGGATCTAACTCAAAAAGGGACTTTTGTATAACACAAAGTGCCAGGAGCATGATTTTTAAATTCATTTTTATTTCCTTCACACACACACTTTCACCCTTCATACTTCATCCTGTCTCTAATTAACACAAAATTAATTCAGTACTTAATAATGAAGTATCTCCTCTTCAAACACCTCTCCTAGTTTACACTCATGCAAACAGACCCATGCCATTGCCCTCCTTAAAAATACTTGTTTATCCCAAATAGGAAACTCACTACAAAATGTAAATCTAACAGTACAACAACATGAACCAGAACAAATCCTCAAATCCTTACTTTTCTGTGACAGGAGAAGCCACATCCCGATCATAAAGCCTGGCTTGCCAGGGAAACAGAACTATTCCTCGATAGCCAAACACACTGTGAAGGAAGAGCTGGAACGAACAAATAATTGCAGTTAAATTATTTTAAGAATCTGTTAACTGAGGTAAAACTACAAAATTTACAAAGGGTTTAATGTGTGGGATGGGGATACAGGGACAACCACCACTGTGATTACCCAGAGCAGAAGAGGGAACACAAACAGTTTGGGATGGGAAGAGAAATCCATGTCACCTCTATCCTGTAAAAGGGAAGGACTAAAGCAGTAATGCAGTAACAGAGCAGCAGATACAGATCTGAGAGTCTTAAGGACAGGAATTACAAGTTTAGTTGTTACTTCTCAAATTCAGTGGTTGTCTCTTTGGATCCCTGAGGGAGAAAACCCCAAAACAAGACCAGTAGAGCAAATGCCATTGTACAACAGTTGTGTCGTGCTGCAGATTCTTATCAACCTGCTATTGTCAGATGACTGACAAACTGCAGACACAGCACAGACAAGGAGCACTGAACTGTGACTCTCCTGGCCTTCTGCTGCTGAGATTTTCCTTATGGGAAATCCCTCGGCTGCCCAATCCCTGTGGCACAAGGCTGCAGGCTCAGCTGTGCCCCTCAGGATCCCCTACCTGGCCTGTCTCATATTTGCCGTGCTGCTTCGGGGCCTCAAAGACCCCCACGGTCTCCAGCACTTTGCCTTCGGGACGGTTCCTGGGAGCAGAGAGGCAGCTTGGAGGGTTTGCAGGGGCTGAAGCAGCCCCCAGGCCAGGGGGACACTGCTCCCCACCTTGTGCCTCCCTCGGGTACCCCACAAGAGCCCCACCACGCACTGGGCTGCCCAGACCCACTCCCTCCTCTGCCCTCCACCCTTTGCCAGTCTCCCCTTTCCCAACTTCCCTGGACACCCTCACCTAGATATCCCTTTAGCCCAATCCCCCCTCTCCCATATCTCTGCCCCGACAGCCCCTCAACTCTTTCACAGCCTTCCCCCAGCGACTCAACAACCCCAAGCCACACCGCAACCCCCTCCCAATCATCCCCATCCCCAAACACCCTCTCACAACCTCCCAGCTCCTCCCCAATCCTCCCCACCTGCCCTCACCCCGCACCCCAAACACCCCCTGCGAGCCCTCACCCCCGCCCAATCACCCTCTCACCCCCTCTCNNNNCATCCCTCGGTCGCCCCGGCAACGCCGGCCGGGCCCAACATGGCGTCGTCGGTGCGGGCCGGGCCGCGGCTGCGGCGGGCGGTGCGGGCCGGCGAGTTGGCAGCGCTGCCCGCTGGGCTGCGGGATGAGCTGGAGGCGGCGCTGGCGGCGGATGGGGAGCTGGTGCCTTTCAGCCTGCTGCGGAGGCTGCACGCCGCGCTGCGGGAGGCAGGTAGGCCGCGCTGCGCCGGGGCGCCGCGGGACGCCGTGATCGCACCGTGAGCGCCCCGATCGCGCCGTGACCGCCCCGTCCCCCGCCCGCAGGGTCCCCGCTGCACCTACACGAGCTGCTGGAAGGGTGCGAGATCCACCTGCCCGAGGTGCCGGTGCCGCCGCGGGTAAGTGAGGGCCGGGCAGGAGTCGCGGGTGGAGGCAGCGGCTCCCGGCCCTCACGGTGGGTCTGTGCCTCCCCCAGAACCCCGAGCTGGTGGCCCGGCTGGAGCGGATCAAGGCCAAGTTGGCACACGAGGAGTACCAGCGGATGACTCGGAACATCACCGGCCAGGTGAGAGACTGCTGCAGTGCCCGCTGCCAGAATCCATTCCTCTAATACCTGAGAGCAAAGGAGTGAGTGCAGTGCAGGGGGGATGTGGCAGGGACTGGAGGAGAGTGCACTGTAAATGCATCGGCGACAACAGATCTGGTGTGGATCACAGAGGTAGGACAGGGTTAACAGGGTGGTGAATTAGACATACCGAGTTTTGGGAACTGCTCACTGTGTCAAAGATCTCAGGTTCTGTTCTGGGAGACTGAGCACATGCCGTAAATGTTTCACTGGGAGCATCTGCGCTGGTTAAATTTTTGTCATAGTTTTAAAATTGCCTCATTCGTGTCAAGGTAAAAGCTGAAAATACAAGATAATGTGTGGGCACTCATTCTTTCCTGAGAGAGCTGAGATCTTCTGGCAGGGCAACTGTTCAGACAGGTCAGCATCCCATCCTGCTAGCATTCCTTGTGATCCCATTCTGTCCTTCCACACTGTACCTGGCATCCATGTGCACATTAACTCTTATGGGACAATTTGCTTTGCTCTCTGCCAAGCGTGACCACTCCAGGTTTGACCTGGTCTAGTGAAAGGTGTCCCTGCTCATGGCAGGGGCTAGAACAAGATGGTTTTTAAGGTTCCTTCCAAGCCAAACAATGCTGTGACAATCCAGGGTGGTTTTAGCAAAACTCGTGCAAAATCTCAGAGAAACCTGTGTGCTGTGAAACTGCTGCTCCCCCACAGCCCACCCACCCCATGCCAGGGCCCCCCAAATCCTCAGAGTCTTGCGGACAGGAGAGGGCATTGGCTTTTCTTTTATTCTGCACACACAGTAATAATGTTATTATTAACACTAAAATACAAGCGATCAAAAGCTGTTTCAATCCCTTCTTTCAGGAGATGAACGGGCCATTGGCTGAATTTGGGAGGCAAGGTGAGTGGCTTCCTGTCCTGTTGACACGTGGCAGGTCAGGCATGGGAACTGTTCCATTTCCAGCTGGTGACAGCCCTTCCCTCTCAGAATATCTCACCAGAAAGTTTCCATGCACTAAAGTGTTCCTTGAATAAAGGAGCCTGTTGGTCATTCTTACCAATATATTTCTGGAGGCACCAAGCGTGTGACTCCTCCAGCTGAGGTAGCCCCAAGCCACCTCTGTAGCACAATCACACCTTGTACCCAGCCCTACTCCCCAACCTTACCTAAAATCAACCACTTTACCCCTCTCTCCACCAGTTCGCTCCGTGAAAGCCGTTGTCATCACCATCTTCAACTTCATTGTCACCGTGGTGGCCGCCTTTGCCTGCACATACCTGGGCAGCCAGTACGTCTTCGCAGAGACAGCGGCGGTGAGCAAGGCCCCCGAGCCCCCTGGCAGCCCCTCTGTGCCAGCCAGGCCAGACACCCGGGGTCAGCTCTGTCTCTTTTGTGTCCCCAGCGTGTCCTGTCAGCCGTCATCGTGGCCTCGGTGGTGGGCTTGGCCGAGCTGTATGTGATGGTGCGGACCCTCGAAGGGGACCTTGGGAAACTGTGACCATGAACTGCAGGCTTCGTGCTGGAGGCTTTTGTCCTCCCCAGGAGCTGCTAATTTGGGATGGATCTTCTCCTGTCTGTACCCGTTCCTGCTGTGGGAAGACTGCTGCACTCCTCAAGCTCGTCCTTTGCTTCCCGCTCCTGAAATGAATCATGGGTTGGAAATCCCAGAGCTGCAGAACAGGAGAGGAAATGGCTGTGGACTCCAACCACTCCGGCAGGGAGAGAGGCATCAGCTCCTGCCATCTCTGTTCTCCTGGGAAGTTCCTGTCCTTTTATTCTGGAAATAAATAACACTGTGTGTTCATAACTTTCCTGCATGTCAGGAGATGTCTTGGTGTGAGAAACATTGATGTGGCATCTAAGACACCACAGAGATGTGAATCTTCCCTCTCCCTCTGCATCCTGCTCCATCTCCTGTCCAAACTTTCCTGTGCCTGCACAGTGAGGGATGCATGGTGCTCCCAACCCCCTGCCAAAGGGTGCCCAGATTCTGGAGGTAGGGAGGGAACATCCCTCAACGCTGAGCCCAGGGGTTTCTCAGGTGCTGTGGGGCAGAGAGCAAAGCCAGCTCGGTGCACCCACAGCAGGGAGGGGACACCCATGCCATGCCCTGGGGACCTGGACACCCACCGGGTGGGCGTTCTGCCAGGGCTGGACACGGTGATTAATGCTCTGATGGCAGCTAAGCCCCTCTGGAAACACGGTTTAATATCCGACCCAGGGAGATCTGCCGGCACCTGCGAACGTGCCTGCGGATTAGGGGCGGCTGCGCCACAATCATCCGTGGATACAGCCCCAGATTAAGGTATTTTTTCCAAAAGATTAGTCGGTATTAGGGGGCTGATGGGGAGCTGCCCCTGCTGCCGCCGCACCGGCATTTAGGATATTGGATGACATCCTCGGAGCCTTCGGGACCGGCAGTAATTCCACACCCTAATGAAATCGTGGCTCTAATCCGGGGGCGGGGGGGGGGGGGCG
>VYXC01010318.1:0-25777 GCA_013397175.1 Platysteira castanea | reverse complement strand
CCGCCCTCCCCCGCTCGCCCCCCGCCGTGCGGCCGCCGCTCTCCCGCAGGGCTGGCACCGGTCAATGTTTAACCGGAGCGGTGGTACCGGTTGTGCGGGGCAGCCGGGGCCGGCTGGCGGTGGCTCCCGCCGGGACCGACCGGGCGCTGCGAGCACCCCGGGCACCGTGTGCTGGGGGGCGCATGGAACAAGAAGGGGAGCGGGGCGGAGACCCCCAGCCGGACCCCCGGCCCAGAACACTCGCACGGGGCCAGGAGAGACCGTAAGTTGTCGGGGATACGGAGGAGACAGAGGCCACCCCGTCCTGGAGCAGCAGGACTTGGGCAGTGACTGATACAGGCAGCGAGGGGTGGCACCCCAAAAAGGCTGGGGGGGACAGGACCGTCCTTCTGCGGCGACATGGCGGGGACAGCGAGCTCTGTCCCCTGCCAGGCCTCAGGGCACAGTGGAGGTGGGAGGACGGTGCAAGCACAGCGTGACCGAGGGTCCCTCTACCCCAGCCCCCGGGGTGCCCGCGGGCAGACCCCCCCCCAGCTGGGGGGCACCCAACCACCCTGTTGCCCTCTGTTCCCCAAAGGAGCCCAGGAGAGGAGCGGGAGGGCCCCGTGGAGGGCAGAGAGACGCGCCTGAGAGTGGTGCTAAGGTAAGGGGAGATGAAAGGGCTCAGGGACGCGGCAGGAACCTCCCTGCCTGGGGTAAGCTCACAGCAGGGCTCCCCAGGGTCCCCATGCAGCGACACCTCTGTGTCCCTGTCCACACCCCACCACTAGGGTCCGGCCACTGACCGGCACGGAGACGCGGCGAGGTGACCAGCAAGTTGTGCACAGCCTCGGTGACGGCGCCGTCCACGTAAGTGTCACCTCCCCGCGGGGGTGTCGGGGGCGGGGGACAGCTGCGGCACCCCTTGAGCCACCGCTGTCCCCACGGCCAGGTAAGCGCGGCCAGGCACGATGCCACCTTTGGCTTCAGCGCCGTGTTCGACGCCGGCGCCTCGCAGGAGGCTGTGTTCGAAGGCAGCGGGATGAGGCAGCTGGTGGAGCTGGCCATAGACGGGTGAGTCCCGGAGAGCCCCCCGCGGACCCCAACCCCTCATGCCCCCCGCGCCGGGGCTTTCCGGCGCGTTTGCACTGCCGGGGCTGTGTCGGGAGGTGGCATCCCTGTGCCACCGCCTGGGGCCGTGCCCGACGCTCCGCGTCTTCCCCAGCTTCTCCTGCACCGTCTTTGCCTTCGGGCAGACCGGCTCGGGGAAGACCTACACCCTGATGGGGCCCCTCGCCCAGGTACAACGCTGTCCCCCCTATTTGACCTGATCCTGGTGGTGGGATGGGCTCTTCCCACCCGATCGTGGGCTCTGGGAGCAGGTGTGTGCCCGGTGTGCCCGCTCACCATGCTGGCATCTCCGCAGAGCGAGACCCAGCCGTCATCCCCGGCCCTGCTGGGGCTGATGCAGAGGTCCTTCACCTGCCTTCTGGAGCAGAGCCGGAGCCGTGGCTCTGACCTGGTTCTCAGTGCTTCCTACCTGGAGATCTACAACGAACAGGTAAGTGTCTGCCCAGCCGCCCAGTCCGGCCGCGCTGGCACCCTGTGCCACGCTCCCCCGGTGCCTTCCCTCTGCCATATCCACAGGTCCGGGACCTGCTGAGCCCGGGGCCACCGTGTGCCCTGCCCCTGCGGTGGAGCAAAACTCGCGGTTTCTACGTGGAGAACCAGCTCAGTGTGGAATTCGACAGCCTGGAGGCCATCGTCAGCCTGCTCCTGCAAGGTGCTGAGCCACGGGCACAGAGCTGGCACATGTTCAGGGGCTGCTAGACCTGGTTTGGGGGCATTCAGCCCTCCGCAGGCCGTCCCTGGCGCTGGTGGGGCTCTGCTGGCAGCCAAGAGCAGCAGCTCCCCGTTCTGCTGCAGAGCCAAGGCCGGCTCGTGTTCGGCAGGGGGTGGTGGGCAGTGGATGCTGTGGGGTGTGTGGCAGGGATTTGGGGTGCCTTGCAATCGATTCCTCCCCCGGCAGGATCCCAGAGGCGCCGGACCTCGGCCCATGCCCTCAACAGGCACTCGAGCCGCAGCCACGCCCTTCTGACCGTCCACATCCGCAGCCGAGCCGTGAGCGCACATCCCGCCCCAGGGGAGGGCTGGGGGGTTCGGGGCTCATCGCGGGGCTGCAAACGGGTCGTGCTCTCCTCAAGGACACACTGGTGGGGCTGGAGTGAGCAGCAGGGAGTCCCATTCGAGACCCAGGGGTCGGGACACTGCTGTGGGCCGTGGGGAAGGGGCGATGGGGGCCAAAGCATCACCTCCCCAACACGGGTCCCCCAGGGCAGCGCCTGCCCCGGCAAGCAGGGCACGCTGTGCTTCGTGGACCTGGCTGGCAGCGAGCGGGTGAAGGAGACCGGCTCCAGCGGGGAGCTCTCCGTGGAGGCCAACAGCATCAACCGCAGCCTCCTGGCGCTGGGTAAGAGCTGGGGGACCCGCCCTGGGAGCCCTGCTGGCCGCCACCGGAGCCCTGTCACATCCTTTGTGGCTCATCCTCCGGCAGGACACTGCATCTCCCTGCTGGCCAAACCCCGAGGGAAGCGAACGCACATCCCCTACCGGGACAGCAAGCTCACCCGGCTGCTGGCCCGCTCCCTGGGCGGCTCGGGCATCACGCTGATGGTAAAACCATGGAGGAGGCTGGGCAGGGGTCTCACCCCGTGGAGGGGAGGGCTGGAAAAGGATGGTGACCCTCTGGATGACAGCTCACCTGCAGCTCTTCCTCGCTGGCAGGTCGCCTGCATCTCCCCGTCCTCACGCTGCCTCTCGGAGACGCTGAGCACGCTGCACTATGCCAGCCGTGCCCGGAGGGTCACCACCAGACCCCTGGCCAACAGGGTATGGCAGACAGGGAGCCCCTCTGAGCCCCTCTGCCGCCCTGCTGGGACCCTCCTGACTCACCCCTTTATCCACCCACCCCTCCCAGGTGTCCCGGGAGAAGCTGCTGCAAACCTTGGAGCAAGAAATCCATGCGCTGCAGCTGGAAAACCTCTCCCTGCGCCAGCAGCTGTGCCTGCCCAGGGTGCCAATGAGGAGCACGGAGGTCCCAGGGAACCCTCCAAAAGCATGGTCGGGGTCGGGAGGCAGGTACGGCCCCGCAGGGCAGCTCCCAGCAGAGGGAACCCCAGCCTGGCCCAGCCTCTACGGTCTCCTGCGGGACTTCGTGGTGGAGAACGAGCAGATGAGGTATGGGAGGCTTGTGCGGGACCCCTGAACAGGGGATCAAGGGGCTGGCAGGGCAGCCAGAGCCCCTGGCTGGGCAGCACCCTGCACCAACCAGCCTCCCTCAGGGACTCCGTGGGGCTGGGCAGGGCTCCGAGGTTCCCTGGAGGCTGCCCATGCCCTGCCCTGCTTCCTCACTGCTCCCCAGGCAGCCCCGTCTGTCCCCAGAGCCCCGCGGTGACAACCCAGCTGGCCCATCCCACAGAGCCACCCGCAGCTCCTGTGACAGCCAGCCCCTGCTGCGGAGTGCCCGCACCCCCCATGTCCACCCCGGCCACTCGGCGAGGCACCGGCGGCCCGACACGACCCCCAGCTCTGTCCCCCGGCTGCCGGTGAGAGTGGGGGGCCCAGGGTCTGCAGTCATCCTGCCCACGGCAGGGAGAGGATGCACAGACCACCCACCCGCTCTCTTGCAGAAGCTCCCTCCTGCCTCCAGCCGCCCCAGCTGCCCAGGGTGCCCACACTGCTGCCCCGGGCCAGCTGATGCCACCATGTCCCAGGTACAGCCCCAGGGGTCTCTTTGGAAGGGGGTTGGCACAGGGGTGGCACGGCCACTGTGACCGCTCTGCTCACCCCCAGGTGCTGCCAGTGCCCCCCGTGCCACAGCTGGTCCCCCCTGAGGGAAGTGCTGGTGTTCTGCCACCTGGGCAGGAGGACACGGCTCTGGCCAGCTCCCATCAGCCCCACAGGCACCCCCAGCTGCACCAGAGGAAGCGGTGAGAGCCATTCCTTGGGCATCAGCTGCAGCTCAGGAATTCCCTGGAGTTTCAGGGGGTGGTGGGGCAGTAGGTCAGGGTTTATTAATGTGTTTTCACGGCAGGAGTCGTGGCAGGAGCAGGAGCTTGTCTCAGCAGCACCCGCTCCACCGGGAGCTGCCAGGCCCTGAGCGCGTTCCCAGCCCCGAGGGAAGGGTCATCCCTTCGGCCCCGCCGTGGCCAGGATTGCCAGAGCCCAGAGGTGAGTGGGACAGCGGTGAGAGACCAGGCAGGGCCTTGGATGGGATCCCTGAGGGATGGGCACCCATCCCCAGCACAGCCACTCACAGGCAGGGCTGTGCACTGACCCCAGGGGAGATGGAGACCTGACCCTGCTGCTCCCCGCTGGCAGCTCCCGGCACCGTCCCTCTCCTCCAGTGGGAAGAGGCCCTGGCCTGGCTGGCGGAGTGTTTTCACGCTGCCACAGGCACACCATGGACCGGGCCAGCATCGGGGATCTGGCACAGACTGGGGGGACAACCACAGCCCTCGGGGACATGGGACCTCAGACTGCAAGGACTGCGCAGACCATGGGACAGACGGTTGGATGGATGGACAGACAGAGCTCTCTGGCCTGCATGGCTCTCACAGTTTATTTCTGTCTAGCTGGGGCTGTGCTGCTGGCAGCTCCGGGGATCCCATCAGGTGCTCTCCTCCCCGGGCTGGGGGCAGTCCAGCCAGTACTGGGCGATGGAGCGGGGGTAGCGCGGCCGCACCAGGTCCACGCGCTTGGTGCGCAGGTTCACACGGTAGTACTTGTCTGGGGGGAAGGGGACACGGCTGTCAGGACTGTCCCCGGCTCTGGGGAGCTGCCAGCCCTCACTGCCAGCACCTTCCCACCGCATCTCGGAGCTCAGGGACATAGCAGAGAGAGAGGAGCCCTCCCCACCCCATGGCAGCCCTAGTCCCGCATCGTTCCTGGGTCCTGCCGGGCCAGACTCACCTCCTACAAAGAAGTAGACACTCTGGAGCATCTCACACGTGGAGCCCGACAGCCCATCGCTTTCAACACCTGCTGAGTCGGGGTCATTTTGCAGCCAGCTCCAGAATCCCAAATTCAGTGACCGGTGGTGGTTGTACCTCTTGCGCTGGCGGCGAGACTTCCTCCTCCGGGGCTGGTGGGAGGCCACGTAGAGCCGGCCGGCCATGGCAGCGTCCAGCCGGCTGGGCACCCCCCGCCAGTCCCGGCTGATGTACCACGGGCCGTTTGCCCCGGCTGGAAAAGGGGCAGAGGGTGAGTGAGAGGGGCAGCAGCGTGTGGGGTGAGCTGAGCCCCCAGCACCTGCTCCCAGACCCACAGGAATGCTCCAAAGGATCCCAGCCTGGATGGGATGTGTGGCAGTGACACCGGCCAGGCAGAGCCAGGAGCAGCCCCCCACCCCACCTTTGGCTGGGATCAGCCTTGTGCTGCTAAGCCCCCTTCTCCTCCTCTCCATCCTTCATTCCCCTTGCCCAGGGCTGGGGTTTTCCTGTGGCATCTCCAGTGATAATAAACAGTCCCCAGCGGTGACACCGTGGTGTGAGGTGGCTGGTGATGGGCTCGGTAATGTGGGTGGGATTTGGGATGCTGTGGGAGGTGCAGATGTGGCCTGAGGGGTTCCTGTGCATGGTCTGGGCAGGACATGATGGCTCATCCTGCCTGCCTGTGCCTCCAGGCATCGCTCCCTCCTCCCTGGGTGTCTGCATCCCTCGTGCTCGGTCAGTGCCCGCTGTATTGGCACCCACCAGCCCTTTCCCCCCAGTACTTACGCATCCTGCTGCCAAAGAGGAGCTGGAAAACATCCTCCCAGCTGTCCCGGTTCATGAAGGCGTAGTGCTTGAACACCGTGGAGGGGGAGGACTTCTCGCAGTCGGCCTGCGTGGGCTGCTGGGCGAAGTCGTAGGACCAGTAGTACTTGTCTAGGAGAGGACGAGCAGGGCATTAGTGGGGGACGAGCTCTGCAGGGGGAGCAGCAGAGGGGTGTCCTGCCTGTGCCCAGGGGTGCCAGGCTCTGCCAGGCGCAGGGGGGCTGCCCCTCTTACCCTTGAAGAAATAGACCCTCTCATTGCCATGGTAGCTGTGGGCAGGGAGGGCGAACGCCGCGTCCACATTGTCCGGGATGCCCTCAAAGCCCTCGGAGATGTCCCGTGGGTACCCGGGGTCCAGGGCTCCGTCATCAAAGCGCCAGTACTGGGTGCCCTGTGGGTTGGGGGACAGAGAGGGGTTACAGGTGCAGCATCCCCCGGCCATGTGTCTGCCAGGAGGAGCGAGTGGCTGCTGGGGAGCCCCATCATGAGGCTGTGGCTGCTTGGGGTCCCAGAACTGCCACGGGGATTTGGGGTATCTGGCAACCACTGTGTGCGTGGCTACCAGAAGGGGATATAGGGTGGGTTGGGGGTCTGTGCTGGCCATCCTGGGAGTACCCCCAGCCCTGCAGCCCACCTTGAAGAGGTAAGTCTTGCCCTGGCAGTTGATGCGTGTGAAGGCTGCATCGATGGGGCCCTCGATGCCCCAGACGTCACTGATGAGCTTGGGGTAGCCAGGCCTCACACTGGTCTTGTCCAGCTCGTAGAAGTACTTCCCTGGGGAGAGAGGAGAGGCAGGGGCAGTGGGAGGGACTGCAGACGCCAGCACGGGGTGACAGCGTGGCAGCGTGTCCCACGTGCCTGGGGAAGGTCCCTAAAATACCTCGGAAAGCATAAAGGGAACCGTTCTTCAGGTCGGTGAAGGCGTCAAAAGGTTTCCCACTGCACAGCTCCTCAGGCTCCTCGGACCCATCTGGGGTGGTGCCAGGCAGCTCTGGCAGCGTCTCCTCAGGGTTTGGCTTGCTCTCTGGCGTGGTGTCCACCAGCACTGGGGCCGTGGGCAGCTCTGTGGGGTCTGCCACGGGCACCTCATCCGTGACGAAGTCGACAGTGAGGTTGTAGTCCAGGTAGTCGTCCTCCGGCAAGGCGAAGACATCTCCCCGGGTCACTGCAGGAGGGAGCAGGTTGGTTCCCCCTGGGTTTGGGTGCAGGAGATGCTCCCTCCCAGGCAGTGCAGGTTTATAGAATCATGGAATGGTTAAGGTTGGAAAAGCTCTCTAAAAAAAAGCCCTCAATTTAACCCAGCACTGCCAACACTAAACCTCATCCCCGAGTGCCACAAGGCCACTTTTTTCGGGACACTTCCAAGGATGTTGATTCCACCTGGGCAGCCTATTCCAATGCCTGAACACCCTTTCAGTGAGGACACCTTTCCTACTACCCAACCCATCCAATTAGCACGGATCCCACGCTGCAGACGGCAACGAGCCAGCTCCCAAAAACCCCTCGTGCTGTGGCAAATCCTGGTGCTGACTTCACCCTGCGCACACGGGTGGGTGCAGAACTGACCCAGCACAGACCCTCCGAGCCCCACAGTGCGGGGCACCCGCAGCCACGCCGTTCCCTGGCCAGGAGGGTGGCCGTGGGGACAGTACCTTTGGCTTTGCAGACGGTGGAGTAGTCGCTGCAGCAGCTCTGGTAGTACACGCAGAGGGTGTCACACTGGCACTTGCGCCCTGCATCGAAGCCTTCTTCGCAGCGGCCCTCGCAGGAGTCTGCAGAAGCCACCCCACAGCTCAGGAGAAGCAATGTAGGGTGGGCAGTGGGGCCCGTGCCTCCCCGCCCAGCCCAGCCCAGCCCAGCCCCAGGGGTGAAAACAAACTTGGGGATGTCCTGGTTGGGGGTACCCCACCTCTTCATGGTCAACTCCATCACCAGGGGTTACAGTGGCTCCTTGCCCTGCTCCCACCCAGCTCCTGCTGGGATGGGAGCCACAGACTGGGCTGTGCCGTGGTCCCAGCTCTGTGCTGGCAGCCCAAATGTGGGACAGGCAGAGATTTGCCAAGGCACCATCGGCACCCGTGTGCTGCCCACTTGCGTTCTCCCCACCCTGCAGGGTACAGCCAGCGTGGCCACGGCCACCAGCCGCTCCCTCCCCACCCTGCCCGGGCTGCCCAGCCCCTCCATCAGCCCCGGAGCCGCTCTTGCTCCATCCCCAAAGCACCTGGCTGGCCCAGGCTCACCTTCTGCAGCACGGCTGGTGGCGAGCAGGGCCAGCACGAGGGCAGGGAAGAGCAGCCTCATCCTGGCTGTCCGGGAGCGCAGCGCTCCTGCGACTGTGCGGGCTGGAGCGCGGCAGAGCCCCAGCATCCACTGTTTGCTCAGCCTGCCCCGGCGGGAGAAAGCAAACAGCCCAAGGTCGGAACAGGGGAAAAGGGGCAGAGATGTTCTCCCACCCAGCTGCCCCCGCAGTCCACACCGAACTGGGTATGTTTGGGGGGGGACAGGGCTGCCATGAGTGTAAGCAGCTCCTCCCCAGCCCCGGCACAGGCTGGGCACTGCTCAGAGAGTGGGGAGGGACAGCAGGACAGAGCCGGGAACCAGTGTTAAGGTCCTGCCATACTCATTTCATAACATCCCTCATGGTGCTAAAACTCCCAGCTGCTTCCCAGCCTGGTCATGGCAAGACAAAACCCCAAATGAGGTGGGATGGGGGAGCGATGCTCAGAGGACAAAGGGAAAAACCCCGGGCTTACGCTTGCCCAAAATGTCACCATTTTGGAGGGCTTATTCTTGGGATTTCAGCTTTCTCAATGTCAAGGCTGGGAACGGACCTGGGGAGCCCCAAGGCACGGTGGCTTGGGATGGGGCAGGCACCACCTCTGTGTGTGGGGACCAGAGGCCAGAGGTGAGCGGCCGGGGGCAGGAGCCCTGTGCACTTTCACTGCAGAAGGCAAACAAAAGCCTGTGTATTTTGCTCTCGTCATTCCCCTTCCAACCAATCTTTTCAGTTACTAATTAATGTCGACTCAGCTCTTTTGGCGGCTCCTGATAAACTCTGGGATGTTTATTTAATCAGGGGCAAGGAGCAAATGCACACGAGGCTGCAGCAATGCTGCCTCTTCTGCCTCTGCTGGGACAGCAGCTCCATGGGATCCATGGGCAGGAGTGGTGCAGCTTTGGGCTTTAAGGGATGCAAGATCTGGGGGAAGAGGAACCCGAGCAGGGTGCCCACTTCTCCAGGGGTCTTTCCTCTGTCAGCTCGGACACGGGCAGTTCCTGGCATTGTCTGCTCCTGGTATCTTGCTGGAAAGAGCTTTACTTGGTTTTGAGACAGGCATTTCCACCTGGAAGCCCTGAGGAACTGAGGGCAGCCACCAGACATGGGTTTCTGGGGCAGAATTTCTCCTGCAGCCCTCATCCCACTCCTTGTCCCCAGCTATGGCAGGGCATTGTCCCCAAGTGCCAGCACTACGGCTTCATCCCATCCCTGCTGAACCAATCCTGGGGGACAACAGCCCTGGGAGGGTTCAGGCTCGCTGGAGGCTCTGGGGGAGAAGGGCTGGGCATTGTTTGAGCTGCTTTGGCTGATCAGCTAAGACAAAGCTCCCTCCTGGTGCTCCAGGCTCCCAACCACCAGCCACAGACCCATGAAGGCTCAGAGAGCTCTTCCCTGCCAAGAGGAGATCCCAGGAGAGGGGTTGGTTGGATAAAGGGACCCTGGGGAGCTCCTGCAGCCAAAGGCTGAGCAGAGCCAGTGGGGAGAACTCGGGAAATGGGGCTGATCCCCCAGGAGAAGCCTGGGAACTGCTGCAGTTCCAGAGCCCAGGCTGCTGGGTCTGGAAACCCCTCCCAAAAAGCAAAGCAAAGCAAAACTAAAAGGAAAACAGAACAAAGCTCAGCTCCCTGGGCTAGTGGGGACAAGCCTGAGGGGATGGTTTGAATTCTGCTGCCCCTGGGCAGCAAAACCCTCTGCTGCTTTACACTGCAACAGCCCGTACAGCTACCCCTGATTAATAATAATTTACCAGGAAAATCCTTACTGGTTCAGTGCCGAGCTTCTCCCGCAGTTTTGTGCTGCTCGGGATGCCTTGTTTGCCTTCCTTCCTTGTGGGATGATGTCTCTTTCCTCTGTCTGTCCCTTCGTAGTGGATTCAGAGAGGATTAAGAGCGACTCTGTCACATCCAAACATCAACCTGAATTTAAGGCTCAGGCTGACCTGGCAACAACCTGGTTTCGGAGCCAAGGATTTAAGCTGCTCCTCCCAGCACATCCGAGAAATGCCCAAAGCATTTAAGCATTTCTGCCCTGAGCACGTCTGGCCTGGAAAAAAGAAAACAAAAGAGGCCCAGGCTGCCTCTGCTCTTTCTTTTATCATGCAAATCTCAAGCCCACCCAGAAGAGCTGCTCTGAATTTCCACCAAGCAGTGGGTATTTGCCCCCTGCTGATACCCAACGGGTTCAAAGCACGGTGCCAGGGTGGTCACAGCCTCACCGTGACCATCACGGTGCCTGGCCCCCTTTGCCTCCACCCTGTGCTGCCTTGCTGGTCACAGAGGGTCCTGAAGAGATGTGCTGCAAAATCAGCGTGGGGGTCCCTGCCTGCCATGGAAGTGACACCGCAGCAGCAGCTCGGGCACAATGGAGGGATGTGGGCCCTGGGGAGGGAGGACGTGGACAGGGAGGGCTGTGGAATAGAATGGTTCGGCTTGAAAAGGAACACTTTCCACTAGACCAGGTTGCTCCAAGCCCCATCCAACCCGGCCTTGGACACTTTCATGGTTGGGACGTCCACAGCTTCCCTGAACAAGCACCTCACAGATAAAATTTTCCCCCTTAGATCTAATCTAAATCTCTCCTCTTTTATTTTAAAACCATTCCCCCTTGTCCTATCGCTATCTATTCGCGTTAAAAGTCACTTTCCCTTTTTTTTTTTTTTTTTTTTAAAGGCCTTTTTAAGCACTGAAAGGCCACAACAAAAAAACCCAGAATTTGGGCTGGAAAAGCCCTCCGAGACCCACTCCAGCCGTTATCGCGGCACCGCCAAGCCCACCGCCGAACCACGTCCCCAAGTGCCACATCCGCGCTTCTGTTAAATCCTTCCGGGGCTGGTGGCAGGAGGGGTCCGGGGGGATCTGCAGCGGGAGGGGGCTGCAGCTGCCGGGACCGAGCCCCTCCTTGGAGAGGCGGCGCCTGCGCCCGGTGACATCAGCCCCGGGGACCGGGATGCTGAGCCGGGCTCGGGGAAGGCGGATCCCGCTCCGCTTCCAGCTCCGCATCCCGACAGGGCAGAGGGGGCAGCGGGACGCATCCCCCCTCCCGTGCCCCCCGGCCGGCCACCCGCGTGCCCGCGGGAGCGGGGGGCGGTGGCGGGGGATGCTGCGCTAGCGGCCGCCGATGCTCGCCCTGCTCCTGTCGCTGCACACCCTGGGCCGGTCGCTGGCCATGGCGAGCGCGGAGCGGCTGGCGGTGCCCGAGTGTGTGAGCCGGGCGGGCCCCCGGGAGCACGGCGGGGTCTCCCCCGGGGTGGGCACCGAGGTGCGGGAGGCGCTGGAGCGGGTCCTGCCCGTCCTCCGCCGGGCCGTCGCCCACGCCACGCAGGCGGCCACCCCCGAGGGGCTGCGGGCGGCCCTGTCCGAGGTGTTCCGGCTGGTGGAGGAGGCCTGGGGGATGCCCGCCGTGGGGAGGGACGTGGCCAAGGTGCTGTGCGATGTGATCCGCCTCGAGGGCGGCCTGGACCTGCTGCTCAACCTGCTCTACACGGCCGAGCTGGAGACCAAGTGCCAGGCAGGAAAACTCCTGGAGCAGATCCTGGTGGCGGAAAACAGGTGAGTGTGCACGGAGCCCCCGACCCTGCCAGGCACAGCCCTCCCCACGGCCCTGGGCACCACCAGCTCCCAGAATGGTTTGGGCTCGAAGGGACCTTAAGGACCTCATCTCAACCCCCTGCCATGGGCAGGGACACCTTCCATAGGCCAGGTTCCTTCAAGGTCCATCCAACCTGACCTTGACCTACCTTCACCCATCCCACCCACACCCCCCAAATTGCCCTGCTCTGGGTGCTCCCAGTTGCACAAACCCCCTCGGATCCCCACCACATCCCCCCACACCCAGCACTTGTGCAGAGGGTCCCACATTCATGTCCAGACAATGACCATGAGCTGCTCCCTTCCCCAACAGCTGGAGGGAGGAGGACCAGCCCCCACTCAGGGATGCTGGAGAGGACTGGGGTGTCCTCCTGAGCCCCTCTCAGGCTGGTTGAGCTGAGTCAGTTTGGCTGGCTCAGAGCATCTGGCCCGAAGGACAAGACGTGACTCCCCTTTAGCCATCGCTGCAGCAGCAGGAGAAGGAGAACAAAGCCACTTCCCAGAGCCTTCCTGCTGCTGACCAGGGCTGGAATGAAGCCATAAGGAGGGGTCAGCTGGTCAGCAGGCCCCTAGTTCAGATGCTGCTCAGGACAGGTGAGCAGTGCTGGGTTGTCTGTGTCCGAGCATGGGCATGGTGGGGTGGGAGCATGTGCCTGATCGTGTGTGTGTGTCCATAAAGGTGCACACCTGGCACCCGACACATCTAAATCACAGCCCTGCTGATGCAGCACCCATGCACAGCTCACCTTCCAACACCCCGAAGGCACCCTGCCAGCTCTGCTTTCCCTTGGAGCACTCTAACCCAGCCAGGGCTCTGGAAAGTATGTGGAGGGAGCCTGGCCAAAGTTGCTCTGGCTTCCTGGGGGGATGTCTCTTGCTGGAAGGTTGTGGACTCGCAGCCTGGGCCTCACTGCAGGCACTGGCAGGCAAAAATAAGTGGCAGCTAAATCAGGAAAGCCCATTAGGGTGGAATTTAATCCCAGGAAGCATCACTGGCACGGGCTGCACTCAGCACTCAGCTTCTTAGCAAGAGAAAGCATTTGCTGGAGTTGTTGTCTCTGCTCCAGGAGCAGTTCCCGGGCCAGGGTCTTGGAGCAGCCACGGGCTTCCAGCCCCTCACTTCCCACAGCTTCTGAGCGATGGCAGGGAGGTGTGGGGTTCCCCACTGGGACCAAGCCTCTCACTTACAGAGCTCTGACAGTCTGTGCACAGCAGCAGAGGTGTTTAGCTGGGAGCTGGACAGGTCCTGGCTCCATCTGCGGCCGCAGGGAGTCGGGGACCTGTTGGGGCTGTGTTTGTCATCCAGCTCCACGGCTGAGTCCGGGCTCGGAGCCAGACCCAGGCTGAAGGCTTTTTTTTTTCCCCAGGGCTCTCCACAGCATTTCCTGTCAAACCCACCCCAAGGTCAGTGAGAGCCCTGTGGGTCACAGGCTTCCCAGAAATGCTCTTCCCTCCTGCCAGCACAGAGGCTGGCGTGCCATCGCCCCACCATGGCTGGGGACCGAGTGCCACTGCCCTGGTGAGCAGCAGGGCATGGGGCACCTGTGCCAGGGCTGCCCCACAAACAGAGCAGCTCCGTCACGGCACCAAACGGCCACTGCTGAGGGCAGGAATGGAGCTGCCACTCGCCCCAGGAGAGCTCATGGCAGCACAGCCAAGAGCTCATCTCAGAGGGTGGCACAGGCTGCCCAGAGAAGCTGTGGCTGCCCCATCCTTGGAAGTGTCCAAGGCCAGGTTGGACAGGGCTTGGAGCAACCTGGTCTGGTGGAAGGTGCCCCTGCCTGTGGCAGGGGGTTGGAACTGGATGAGTTTTTAGGTCCCTTCTGACCCAAATCATTCTATGATCCTGATTTCCCCCTTCCTCACTGCGTTTTCAAGGCTCAGCCCCATTCAGGTGTCATTTTAAGCACAGGACTCCCCAGATCAGCCATGGCTGACCAGCAGCTGGTGGCCCTTGGCCACCTACTCTGGGCTCTTGCTGTTCACATCCAGAAGAGTGCAGGACTGAGGAAATAGCGAGCTTCCCTCTGGCTGCCACTTCAGGATAGACAGACCCCTGTGTCCCACTTGTGGACAGGGCTGCTCGGCTGCTGACCCAGATGTGAAAGCCCTGTCCCGACAGCACTGGCAGCAGTGCTTAGGGGACGAACAAGTTTCACCCCAAAACATCTCCACACCACAGCAAAGCTGGCCCAGCAGGTCCGTCTCCAGCCTGGCATGAACCTACCCTGCCTGTTAATTGCTGTGAAGATCCTGCCTCGAGCATGAGGGCATCCAGCGAGGGGGTCCTGGGCTGTGCACCCCATCACAAGTTCTCCCATCAGACCCAGACAGGTTCTTCCAACACCAGCCCCTTGCACCTTGCTGCCTTGCATATCTGGCAGCTGTGTCCCACAAGGAGACATCTGTCTGTCCTGGGATAAATGTCCCCAAGGCACAGGCCACACACCAGTCACTGCTCCCACTCCTCACACGTCCATCTGCCCCTCACCTGCCTCTCCTTCCCACAGGGACCGGCTCGCCCGGATCGGTCTGGGCGTGATCCTGAACTTAGCCAAGGAGCGGGATGTCCCCCAGCTGGCTCAGAGCATCTCTGGCATCCTGGAGCACATGTTCAAACACACGGAGGAGACCTGCTTCCAGCTCATCTCCGACGGCGGCCTGGACGCCATCCTGTACTGGTGCCGCTGGACGGACCCCGCCGTGCTGCGCCACTGCGCCATGGCCTTGGCCAACTGTGCCATGTACGGGGGCCAGGCCAACCAGCGCCTCATGATCGAGAAGAAGGCGGCGGAGTGGCTCTTCCCGCTGGCGTTCTCCAAAGACGACGAGCTGATCCGGCTGCACGCCTGCCTGGCCATCACGGTGCTGGCCACCAACAAGGAGATCGAGAAGGAGGTGGAGCGCTCGGGGACGCTGGCTCTGGTGGAGCCCTTCATCGCCTCGCTGGACCCGGAGCACTTCGCCTGCGAGATGCTGGGCAGCGGCGACAACGTCCAGGGGCGGACGGCGCAGGACCTGCAGCGCCTCGTGCCCCTGCTGGACAGCTCCCGGCTGGAAGCCCAGTGCATCGCCGCCTTCTACCTCTGCACCGAGGCCGCCATCAAAGCCAGGCAGAAGAAAACACAGGTAAAGGGTAGGTTGGCCTGGAGGGAGGTGGTGACAAAGGGAAGAGGTGCCACAGTTGCATCTCGGTGTCTTTTGCTCGCCAAACACCTTGGTCCTCTCCTGGCCTGGCACAGCTTGTTGGGAAGAGGATGAGGGCAAGCAAAGTGACGTCTCCTCCCTTCGTGTCCCCAGATTTTCAGCGAGATCGGGGCTACACAGAGCCTGAAGAGGATTGTGTGCTACTCCACCAGCAGCACCACCTCCTCCCTGGCCAAAAAGGTGCTGCGCACGATAGGGGAGGAGGTTCCTCGGCGCATCCTGCCCACGGTTCCCAACTGGAAGTCCTGCGAGGTGCAGACGTGGCTGCAGCAGATTGGATTCAACAAATACTGCCAGAGATTCCTGGTAGGGCTTTGTGCTGGGGGTGGGACACCTGGATGGACAGTTCTGCCCCATCTTGCAGCAGAGGTGTAAGCATCTCACCCAGCAGCTTCTCCTGGGACCTTTCCAGCCTGGATTTCTCTTGGTAGGATCACCAGGTGGATGGGGACATTCTCCTGAGGCTGACAGAGCAGGAGCTGCAGAAGGATTTGGGGATGGACTCCAGCATCACTCGGAAAAGGTAGGACCACCCCCAGGGCACACTGGACTCCCTCGTGGCCATCACCACAGTGGCAGAGCCGGGGACAAGGTCTCTGCCTTTCCCTTCTTGCAGAAACAAGAATGGAGATCTTCCAAATGCAAAACCTGGACTGCCAGGGCTTTTCCTTTGCACTTGGCAGTCCCAGAGAGATTTCTGTATCGGGACCACTGCATGGCAGAGGTGTGGGTGGGGGAAAGAGCACCTGTGGCGCGGGGCAGGTGGGATCCTGCAAGTTACCCAGAACGATGGGAACTTCCCCTTAGCTGAGCTCCTCACACCTCGGTGTCCCGAGGACCAGCACTTCCAGGCAGCTGTTCCTCTCTTTCCTCTTCTGTAGCTCATCCTTCACCCCGGCACGGAGCTGCGCTCCCTCCTGAGCAGGCGAAAGATGTGGCACCGCGTGTCTCTAAGTGCTCCGTTTGCTTCTCCCCCAGGTTTTTCCGGGAGCTGACGGAGCTCAAGACCTTCGCCAACTACTCCACCTGCGACCGCAGCAACCTGGCCGACTGGCTGGGGGGCATCGACCCCAAATTCCGGCAGTACACCTACAACCTGCTCACCTGCGGCATCGACCGCAACTTCCTGCACCGCGTGACGGAGCAGCAGCTGCAGGAGGACTGTCACATCCACACCGGCTTCCACCGCGTCCGCATCCTCACCGCGGCCAGGGGTGCGGCTCCCGGGGGCAGGGAGGGGTGCTGAGGGGTGTTTGGGGTGAGCTGCTGGCGGGGTTTTAACTTGGGGTGGTTGTTTTGCGCTGCCCAGAAACGCTTCACTCCCCCATCACGCTGCAAACCACGTCCAACGGGACCGATGTGTTCATCAGCTACCGGAGGAGCACCGGCTCGCAGCTGGCCAGGTGAGTCCTGCAGGCAACGGTGAAGCCCGGAGGGAAGGTGGGTAGGAAAAGTGTGGAATGGAGAGGAGGGGAGGCTGCCAAAAGCTGCAGGAAAAATGGGTACAGGACATGCCATAATCTGCACAGTGGACAGGCCACTTCCCAGCCCTGTCACCGCCGCTTTGGCACTGACTGACCCTTTCCTCATGCTCGTAGGGCTGTAGGGGATCACAGCAGGGAGTCAGTGGCAGCTCCCCCTGTTCTCTGCACGTGCCCAGACAGCTGGGCTGGAGCTGGCATCTCATGCCCTGCTCCTCTGTCTCACCGTGTCTCAGCCAACGTGGTGGGACAGCACACGAAACCTCTCCTCATGGTGCTGTTCCCTCTTGCCACCAGCCTGCTGAAGGTCCACCTGCAGCTCCACGGCTTCAGCGTGTTCATCGACGTGGAGAAGCTGGAGGCAGGGAAGTTTGAGGACAAGCTGATCCAGAGCGTCCTGAGTGCCCGGAATTTCGTGCTGGTCCTCTCGCCAAATGCACTGGACAAATGCATGGAGGACCCCGAGTGCAAGGACTGGGTACACAAGGTAAGAGATGCCCCCAGGTGGGAGCTGTGTGGACATTGGAGTGGGAAGGAATTGGTGGTGGGCTGATAGAGGCCATCAAAACCTGCATGCCTCCTTCCTGCAGGAGATTGTGACAGCCCTGAACTCTGGAAAGAACATTGTACCTGTGACAGACCATTTTGAGTGGCCGGACCCAGAAACGCTTCCCAAGGACATGAGGGCTGTCCTGAAGTTCAATGGCATCATGTAAGTAAAAGCCAGCCGTGCCATGGGGTTCCTTGACACCTGGAGAGAACAACTTGCATAAGGAGTAGCAAAGAGCCCAAGGACATTGGGACAAGCAGATGAGGGAGGCAGAGCAGGTCGAAGGGGCAGTGAGTCACTCCAGGTGCTCCAGGGAGCAAAGGTTTCCCACCACATCCCTGCTGCTGGTGTTGTGCTGGGGCTCCTCTGGGTGACAGGGGAGTCACTGCTGGCAGGACACCCATCCCCAGGCAGGTTTTGCAGCTCACATGGGTTTCTTTCTGCCCCTGCCTTCCCTTTGTGCATCCCAGCCTGGCAGGGCATCCGTGGGGAAACAAGGAGCTCCCAGAGAGCTGGGCTGGAGGAAAGGGGTGTCTGGCTCCTGGCCCAAATGAACTGAGCTGTCTTGTGGCACCCTACGCGCAACAGAGAAAGTAAATATCATGTTTTCCCATCGAATACAGGTGGTCCCACGAGTACCAGGAGGCCACGATTGACAAAATCATCCGCTTTCTCCAGGGCCGCTCCTCCCGGGACTCCTCGGCCGGCTCGGAGAACGGGCTGGACTGTTTGCTCTCCCTGGGGCAGAGCTAGAACCAGCAGCCTCAGAGACTCCCAGGTGACCCCTTTTTGTGTGGGTCCAAATTCATCCCTCCTGACTTTTTCCTATCTTTGAGAGAAAACCTGTGGCTCTTTACTCCCTCCTCACCCTCCAAATACAAGCCCCCTCCCCACGGCACCTGGGGAGCCAAGGCAGGGTGGGCTCTGGGATGGATTATGTGTCCCGTGGGGTGGCAGGACACGTGTGGGGTGTGAGGGACACTGGCACCACCCAGACCCCACAAGCAGCTGCAGCTTCCCCCAGAAACACATCCAAAGAGGAAGGATCTTCCAAGGACTGAAGACTGGGGAAGTGTTGGGAATCCACGGCAAGAGGACACACGGGAGAGAAGAGCAATTGAGAGGAAAGTGTGGCTCTGCTGCGTGCCCCAGGAATAGCCCTGTGGTCAGAAACTGAGAGCAGGAAAGGGCAAATAAAAACTAAGCCCTAACAAAATCTTTGTGTTTGGGAAAGATAACCCACAGGGGCCTTCTGAACTGCTTTATCTTTCCCAGCCATGTCCCTTTATCACAACAGCTCCTTCCCTCCTTGTGGGACTTCCACCTCCCAGTGCTGCAAAACCACTGTGTGCTCTTATCTCTGGCAATGGAAGTTTGGGGTTAGACCATGTGAAGTTTCCGCGGGATCTCTGCAAAAAGTGCTTTTAAAACACCTTCCTTCCCTCCACCTGAGGCCTCAGCTTCACCGCTTTATCAGGTCTCTGCTTTCAGGGCACTGGAGGCTGGATTGTGACCCTGGAAAAGTTATATCCATGCAGGGAAGATGCTAATTGCTGTGCTCGGGGAATTATTATTCACTGTGGCTGTATTTTATCCTGTCACTGCTCCACAGTGGCTCTCCCATGCTCTGTGCCTTCAGCAGGAGCTGGTGAATCTCTCTGCTGACCACCACGCACCCCCACAGCCCTGGCTGAGCTCCTTGGGGTCGTCCTTACTCATTGCTGGATGCAATTCCAGTTGTTTCTCCCTACCAACATCTTCTCAACACTCACCGGGGCTTTTTGCAGCTCCTCAGCTTAAAATACCAAGAAAAAGTAAAGTTGATGCAAAGGGCTGGCAAAGGATGCTCCAGCTGGGAGCAGGACCATCAGTGCCTGCTGCCAACACTGCTGGTGAGGAACCGCGGGCATCCTGAGACAAATCCCTGAATTCCACACTCCAGGCTGCTGAATCTCCTTGCAGAAGCAGCAGGCTCCTCTTCCTATCCCTGCTCGAGGAAAACTCAACCCTTTCAGGAGGTAACAAAGAGTCTCAGCCACCTTGTCCTCCTCCTGGCTCTCCCTGGGGCCCTGCTTTAACTGTCAGGAACACAAAGGCTTTGTTCTTTTGGCTCGGATCCACGAACATTTCAGGAAAAAGGAAAAAAAAGAGAGAAGTTAATTCTGGTGCTTTATGGATAGTTCTTATCTGCTCACAGTTAATGGCATCTTTGCTCTCCAGTGAAAGGTTAATAGCCATATCTGCCCAGCGTTCATCACAATTAGAATCCATCTAATCTCCGGATTAAATAACAAGATGCCAGCAGATGAGCCCAAAGGTGAATCTGCCGAAGGAATAAAGCCTCCTGTGAGGTGCTGCAGGGAAAAGCCTTCGGTAACTGAGTGTCAAGGCCTCCTTGGCCACTGAAGGAGTCCCACACAAACAGTCCTAAGGATTTTTCTCCCTGCAATAACACCTGACGATTGTGTCTTGTTTCCCAGGAGCTCTGTAGCAATCCACCTCCTCACCCAGCACTCAGTGTGGAGATTTACTTGCTCTCTGCAGCTCAGGTGTTTCACCTGAAACCAGGTCCCATCTCCTGCTCCAGCTGCCCAGACTGTGACTCCTCCTGTTTCCCCATCATTACCTTCACTTCCATGAACCTGCCCTGCTTCTGCAAAACATCCCACACCCAGCCCCTTCCAGCTGGAGCAGTCCTGAGGAAAGGAATTCCTCTGTCCTCACCCTCGCTCATTCCTTTGCTCTGCCGCGTCAAAAGTGTTTGGAGTTAGTCTACCAGGCGTTATTAATAAATCTGGTTTTTACTCTAAATCCCCACCTCTTTGTCTGTATCACGTGCTTCTCTCCCTGCAGGCTTTTCACACTTGTCTTCCCTCGCCCTGGCGAAGCAGAACTGACATTCCCAAGCACCATTCCCTGCAGGAACCCCTCGCTTCCCACTCCCCTTTGCACGGGCTGATGCACTGCATCCCCAGGGACTCTGCCTGCTGCCACCAGTCATGGCTCTGCTGTCGCAACTCTTGGAGGACAGCCTAGAAAAACGTTGGTTTAATTTTTTTAATAAGGCATAATAGCTGCCACTGACTCTCCCCATGCCGAGCCAGGTTTCACCTCACTGCCCAACGCCGAGCAGCTGCTTGAATCGGCCTCCATGGAGCAGAGAAGACTTTGCTTGACAATCAGTTCAGCCACGAACACCTGCTGCAGCACTCACAGCATGCCCTGTTCCTCGGGGAGGCCGATCCCAGGCTCAGCCCGGCAATCAGACCTGGAACTCCTGTGTTCCCTGGCACAGCTGCTTGGAGCAGGTGGCGTAACACCAAGTTCCTAAAGCCTCCCTGCTTCTCTACCCCCCAGTTCTGCTTTTACCACGAACTCCCAGCGGACAGGGACAAAGCTGGGTACAGGCAGTTCCCATTTTCTGCACGCTGAAGACAGGTTTCAGACAAAGCTCTCCTGCAAGCTTTACTCTGGTGGTCAGGAAAAGGGAGTTTGGGCTGCTTGCAAGACCCAAACCTGCATTTTTCCTGATTTTTCACTTTCACACACTCATTCTCCATAAGACAGATAAATTCCTGCTGCTCCTTCTTTAATATAAAGTCTTCAATACAGGACAGAGAATGGAAATAATGGAGAGGAGCCCTGAACGAGTCAAGGACAAACGATATCAACAGCTGCACAAGATATCCAGAGTTTTATGGACCATAAAAGAGCATGGAGGTTTTATTCCTTCTGCAAGTAACAGTAAAGTCATTACTGTGCATACCTGAACAGCGTGTGCAGTGCAGGGCACACAGAACTTCTGGTTTATGGCATGCTGAAGGAAAAAAAGGATTGCAGCAACACAGGTAATGCTTTGGAAAGAACAACTATAAGCACCATGGACGTGGGGTTTGCTTGCTGGCATCAAGAGATCCCAAACCAGGCAGCAAAGGTCATGAACACAAAATTATGCCACATACAACGGAAAGAAAATTAATCTTAAGGGCACTAGTCCTGTCCCCAGCTTGCTGAGGAAGGGCTCTGGATAAGCACAGCAGTGATTTCACATGACTGGGGCACACCCATCAAGCTGGGGCTCCACTTTGCAGTGTAAGGGGGCAACAATTCTGACAATTTTAGCCTTAAGTTCATTGGTTTGGGCAACTGTCAACTAAGGCACCCGCAGGAGCTGCTCCAAGGATCCTCGTGGGTCCCTGCCAAGCCAGGATTTACTCTACTGGCACTGCACTATTCTCAGGTGATCTGTTACTTCTCAAAAACACCTCTGAGATCCTGGGCTGAGCTGCAGACAGGCAGGACATACCCCTGGCATTCCTACCAACACTTCATGAATCAGATCCTCTCCTCAGGACACCTCTGACTCGCAGAACTAAAGCTGGTTCAGTCAGCCAGGACAGCAATAGCACTCCTGTGCTAAACTGCCCCTCTCCATAAGGGTTTTTGTGGTCTGGCATGTCACTTTTTTGTGGTTTTTACTGGCAACATGATGATCTGGAGCACAGATCTTGCCCCCCTCCAGCAGGACACTGCTGGGTGCCTCTGCTTCAGTCTGTGCCTCAGCCACACCAGCAGCTCATCTGCTGCCCACTGCAGTACTCAGAGGGGGAAATGCTTGGCAATCAAATTAGAACTCAGTCCTCTCTCCCCACTAAAAGCATGGCAGAGCCTTCCGGCCCCACCAGCCCCCAAACCAGCCTTGCAAAAGGCCCACAGCAGCATGACTGGTTTTTGGGTCTCTTGGGTTTTCTCTGACAGATGAGCCAACAAAAGGTTGAGGAGGCATTCACAGCTCCAAATCAAGTTCCTCCAGTGATTTCCAACTATTTGGCATTTAAAAGTTAGTAAGGACAAGCAGGGTGTCCGTCCCACACTGATCTGTCCTTCGAGGGAAGAGTAAAGTGCAATCTTCAGGTGGACACTGCCGTGCTGGCCGATTCCTTGTTGCTAAATTCAGTCTTTTGTAGGGGACAGGGAAGGATCCTGGAAATGATTGTAGTCGTGTTTGGAATCCCAGATTCGTATCCACCTAGAAAAGAATGAACACTTTCAGCTTCCAAAGGCTCATGGGGATGTTGCTGAATTGAGTGAGTCTTACAAGTTTCAGAGGAACAAAACAAAATGACCCTGCCAGGAGCTGTTGCCCTTGTGCAAATCCCAACACATTCCCTCGCCCAGAACCCACCAGGGGATTTGTTTTCTATCACAACGAAACCTCTGCTTTAATTGCTGAGGAAATTACTGGAAGAGAGACTGCTGAGAGAGCTCCATCTCTTCCACGATGAACTTTCAAATTCAGTTCCAGATTTTGGATTCCATTGAGGGTGGGGTGAGGCTTTGAAGCACTTTGAATATTGGCAGCTACATCACACAGGCTTCAGGTTTATCCCTAGGATTCAGATTCCAAAACAAATGACCTGCACCTCTGCTTACTGGGGCACCAAACACCCTCTCACAACCATAATTGAAAATACACCTTAAGAACTCTGAGCTTCTATCCTAAGAGTAAATAGTATTTTCCATATGACATGGCATGGCAGAGTTTAGGCATTTGAAGTAAATTACCCAAGGATAGCTGCTGGAATAAGAAGGATTATAGCCCCAAAAAGAAATGGGAATCCCCTCATGAAGTGCAAGGTGGCAGGGTAGAGAGAGTTGAACACTCCTGTAGCCACGAGCGAACACAGACCTTCCACGCAGGCAACAGAAGCAAAGAGAGCACCTGGAAAACAGAGATAAGAGGTTAACGGGGAGATAGGCAGGTGGTTATTGCCTGTAAACAGCTGTAACACATCACCCTCAGTGCATTCTGCCAGTTTTTCCAGGGGTTTGCACTCGCCAGCAGAAAGGTGTGTGAGTATCAGGTGTGGTGAGGTGGGACACAGGGCTGGCCTGGCATGTCCAGCCTGTGGCCAGGACCACCTCCCCAGCCTGCAGGATTTGTATCCAGAGCTGACCAGGGATATTATCTATCAGCTGGATTGTAAATGCTTCAGGCCAGGGCTCTATAGATCTGTTTATTGCCCAGCACCTCTTATCACTTGTTAAATATTAAGTACAGCAGAAGATTCAGCGCCATAAATCCGCCGAACGCGCTGTGGCCGTTCTAAAATAAGAAACATGAGTTGTGCAAAATCACCTTTCGATCGCTGCCACCTGCATTCCCTCCTCCCTGTCTGCCCCGGAGACATTCCTGGGCTCTGTTTCACAGCAAGTGCAAGCCCTCCAAACACAGAACTGGACAAAAGGCAAACAGGCTCCTCCTATGGGTTATCCATGATCCTTCACCACGGTCAATGATACAACCCTCCAACAACACCTGGTTCTTCCCACAGTTACTGATCTACAGAGGAAAGTTATGGTCAGGAGAATGACCCTTTTCTCCTCTTTATATAATCCATCTTAACTCTTGCTCCTTGTAAATGTTTTAGAAACGAATGGATGGATGAATGAAATATTCCTGCTTTCCCTCTCTTGTTCTCATCTTGAAAACACAGCAAGTCTGAATCAAAGAATGACCATTATTCTGAAATAAAATAAAATGTTAACCTGGGCCTGAGGGTGAATGCAGGTGCACAGGAGTCCAGAGGAGCCAGGGATCTCCTAACCCCCCCCGAGTCTGCTTTCAGTGTTCCAAGAAGACAGAGTTTCAGGACCTGGCTTCAGCACAGTGGCTAATTCCTTACCCTGTTCCGTCTCACTGACCAGCTTGGAGAGCTTGGATCTGATGACTGGAGTGGCTGCCATGGACAGGAACAGAATCCCGTAACCTGTGAGCAAGACACAGCGTGTTAGGGAAAGCTCAGCTGAAAAACAAGGCCTCCAAAGTCAGTCCCAGAAATCTGCAGCTGCTGGCAGTGTCTCCATGCTGTATTTAGCTACAATTCACCCTCCTGGATCTCATAAAGCACTTTAGTCTGTGTCTGCAGTGTAATACAGCTCTGGGAAGCCTAATACTCTAGGAACTACATGGATGCACTTCCAACTTTAGTGTTTGGCCAACACTGCCACAGTTTTTTTGGTGAAAAAGGCAGAACTTCCTCATGTGCCTGAACTTCCAGAAGCACGCCAACAGCATCAACATGCTAAAAAGCCTGAGAAACGGGGATTTAAGACTTCAGCATCACCTGTAAACATCAGTGGTGTTGTGGTAGCAAGGGAAATCACCACCAGCCCAGCAATGTTGGAGATCAATCCTATCTCTGCCACCCAGGTGTCCTCAAGGCAGAGCTGCAGCAGCCTCAGCCCCGCCAGGCTGCTCAGGTAAGCCAGGTAGCTGGCGGCGGAGCCGTACCCGATGAGGTCGGAAGCCCAGCAGAGAGGGAAGCCGAGCTCGTACAGAACATAGAGGTCCTTGGCTCCAAAATGCACCGTGACAATCAGAAAGAAAGACAGGGAGTACAGAGCCAGCTTCCACCTGGAGCTCAGGTGTTCCGGGGCCGTGTACAGCCTGTACACAGCCTTGTAGTGGCTGAGCGTGAACAGCTTGGCCGCTTTCTTCTGCTTCACCGACTCCCGGAGGAAGAAAGCGGCGTAGAGAGTGGCAGCAAGGCTGGCAGCAAAGGCCAGCCAGAAGGGGTTGATGTAGCCCTGGGCCTTGCGCCACTGGCCGCCGCCGATGCTGGCCACCATGCCCGCGGTGCCCAGGCAGGCCTCGAGGATGGCCACGCGGAACGTCCGCGCACGCCGCTCGCTGGTGTCGGCCACGTAGGAGAAGCAGCTGGCCAGGATCAGGTTGTAGTCGCCCGTGAGGCCGCTCAAGATGCGTCCCAGGAGGAAGAAGGCGACGTGCAGCTCCTGGTACATGACCAGCAGGTAGATGGCTGTCTGCAGGGCCATGCCCGCGGCCGGCAGGACCAGCGCCGGGCGCCGGCCCACGCTGTCGCTCCATGGGCCGAAGAGAGTCACGGAGAAGAGGCTGACGAAGAAGCCTCCCAGGTTGATGTAAAGGTTCCAGTGGGACACCAGGGCTTCCACCTCCTGCAGGAGAAACAGGCAGCTGCGGAGCTCCGACAGCAGCCAGTGCCATTCTGAGCTCCCCACTTCTCCTGGGGCTCCCTGGTCCTTCCAAGCTCTCATTCCTCTCCCGACTCTCCACTCCCAGGGGCTCCCCACTCCTCCCGAGCTCCTTGTTCTCCCTGGGGTTCTCTGCTTCCCTGGGCACCTCTCTCCGCCTGCTCCTCCCTGCTACCCCAGGGCTTCCCTCTCCCCTAGAACCTCCTATTCCCCGTGAGCTTCCCACTCCCACGGACTCCTCTCTCCCCCCGGGGTCCCCATCTATCCCCTTACCTCCCCTCTACCCCCGAAGGCTCCCCTCTCCCCCGGACTCCCCTCTCCCCCTGAGTTCTTCATCTACACCCAGAGCTCCCCGCTCCCCCTCGGGGCTCTCCCGTCCCCCCGGACCCGCCGCTCCCCGGTGTCCGCACCTGCCGCAGGGGGTCGGCGGTCGCGTTGCCGTTCCCGCAGCCGGCGGAGTCGCTGCTGTTGCGGTCGCTGTAGCCGCGCTCGGCTCCCAGCCGGTCCCACAGGTACTGGGTGGCCAGCGGGCCCTGCAGCCCCAGGGACACGGTGGCCAGGAACAGCAGCGGCTCCACGGCCAGCAGCGACAGGCGGCGCCGGCCGGGGGGCACCGGGGGCTCGGCGTGCGGCGGAGCGGCCATGGCGGCCATGGAGGGGCGGAGGCTCCGCCCGGGATGGGACTGACTCGGCTCCGCCCGGAACGGGACTGGCTCGGCTCCTCCCGGGATGGGACTGACTCGGCTCTGCCCGGAACGGGACCGACTCGGCTCCGCCCGGGATGGGACTGACACGGCTCCGCCCGGGATGGGACTGACTCGGCTCCTCCCGGGATGGGACCCACTCGGCTCTGCCCGGAACGG
>VYXC01010316.1:1437620-1516100 GCA_013397175.1 Platysteira castanea | reverse complement strand
AAAAAACCCAAGAAAATTCTATGTGCATACTTAGGAACACCTAGTAAATTTATTTCAGACTTGTTTTTGATAAAGATCTCATTCAGAACACACTTGCAAAAATTTTCAGTTTTCAAAAGATTTAGAAAGAGTAATCTTTCGTTCTTGACAATGTTGAACCCTTTTTTCATTATTTTTTTTAATACCATTTGTTAAACGTAGCACATTAATTTGTGGTACATTCAGTACAGTTAGATAAAATATAATTAAGAGTCTATCGTGTTTACATTAGGTCAACACTAGCACGTAGAGACTATTAATGGGCAATTCACTCACACAAAATACTGCTATACACCAAACAGGAAAATAAAATGGAGTAATTATCATTTGCTTATTTGTAGGTTGGTTTCTAAAATTAAATTCCAATAACTGTTTTAGTGTAACTCAGATAATGCATAGATCATCTGTACTCAAGTGAGTTAGAATGTTTATTGCCGTAAATAATGTTGAAAGAAAACTCCAGCTAAATGTGATTACCACAGCCTTAGTCATTCTAAGTGTGCTTTCAACCTGGGATAATGCAACACAGGTTTCATACTGCTTCAAAATGATCGCTCTTTTGCCTGTAGTCCCTCCACCTTCTCTTTTTCTTCTCTTTTCTCATGGGCACAGAGAATAATAGAATCACAGATTCACAGAATGGCTTGGGTTCAAAGGGATCTTAAGATTATCTAGTTCCAGCCCCTCTACCATGGGCAGAGACACCTTCCATTAGATCAGATTGCTCAGGACCCCATCCAACCTGGCCTTGAACCTTTCCAGGGATGGGGCATTGTCCCAGTTTGAGACAAATTTGGAGGAATGTCCAAAATGAATGTCCTCTGATAGAATGCATGTTACAGCCACCCCTCCCCCACCAGGTCCAGGAAGAAATTCCTCAGAGGAAACTGAAAAGGAAAAAAATGTATTTATTTAACAACGCAGTGCACGGCAGGCACGGGAAGAGAATAATGCTAAATAATAAAACCTCTCGCTGTGGAGAGAACCCAGTAAATTTTCGGAGTCCCTTCTGTGGGTGTGGTCTCTCTCCTCTTTGGAGCTGGGTGGGCGTGGACCCCTCTGGGCCAAGATGTAAGGTCTCCCAGCCGATGTTTTGGTGTTGTTGAACAGTCCAGAAGAGAAGAAGAAGCCAAAGTCCCAGGGAAGCAAATGAGTTTAACTCTCTGTCTTGCTCCTGAGAAAGGGAGCCAAGAGCTGGGAAAAGCAGGAAGGTGCTTTCCTCCGCTCTGCAGCAGCAGCAGCTATCTGTGTCCTTGAACACAAAACCACCTTGAAAAGTTTGCTTGGCTTTTTTCTTCCTCTCAGACCCAGCTTTAAAGGCACAGACAGGCACAGGATTCATGTCTGAGCATAGAGCAGGTGATAGGGGACACAACATCATAATGTCACCCCAAGACATTCCACCCCTTATCCCATATTGCTCGCCTTGATGTCCAAACTAATATATTCTAACTCTACACACACACATTAATACACACATATATAACATATATACAGCTATGTACGAACAGTGCCATTCAGCAAAGCGGTGGTATATAGGTATTTCACATTACAGATGTGAAACAGATCAGATCACCCAACAATCAGATCTCCTTACAGTACACAACATGTTGTTCCATCTCTCTGCATTTCCCACCATGTGCAACCAAGTCCCTGAGCAAAGACAACCCCATGGATGGGTTTGTCTCAACTCGAGGCAGAAATAATCCAAACAGTCTTACTCAACAGTCCTCTGGCAGGCACTACTGGAACCTTATCTCTGTCTACTGTATGTAGGGGCTCACACTGGGCAGGGCAGCTTGCTTGGTGGAACCTCGGGTGTTAACTAACCAGGTGGCCTTTGCTAAATGCTGCTACCAATTTTTGAAAGTTCCCCAAATAGTGCCTTCAAGGTGATTTTTAACAATCCACTGCACCATTCCACTTTGCCCACAGCTGATGCATGGTAAGGAATATGGTACACCTACTCAATGCCATGTTCCCTAGCCCAGGTGTTGATAAGGCTGTTCTTGAAGTGAAGCCGGTTGTCAGACTCAGTTCTCTTGGGGGTACCATGCCTCCAAAGGACTTGCTTTTCAAGAACCAAGATGGTGTTACAGGCCTTAGCATGAGGCACAGGATAGGTTTCCAACCATCCTGTGGTGGCTTCTACCACTGTGAGCACGTAGCGCTTGCCTTGGCGGGTTTGAGGCAGTGTGATGTAATCAACCTGCCAGGCCTCCCCATACTTATATTTGGGCCACCACCCACCATACCAGAGGGGTTTCACCCTCCTGGCCTACTTGATCACATCACACATCTCACAGTCATGGATAATCTGGGAGATACTCTCCATGTTAAATCTACCTATCGGTCTCGTGCCCACTTATAGGTAGCATCTCTGCCTTGATGGTTTGAGGCATCATGGANTAGTGTTTTTCTTCTGCTAGCAGGTGGTTGTACGGTGGAGCTTCCTCAGCACGTGTCACTTTTTCTTGTTCCTCTTCATCAGTGAGACCAAAGTTTTCACCTTCAGGCCAATTTGTGATTATTTCCAAGATCCCAGGGCGATTCAGTTTTCCGATATGGGCGCGCTGTGTGATGAGAGCAATCCATTTGCTCCATGTGGCATTGGTGGCATGGTGGGTAGAGGAACCTTTGCTTTGAACATCCACCCCAGCACCAGTACTTGGGGTGCCAGGAGGAGTTGTGCTTCAGTGCCTATTACCTCGGAAGCAGCCAATGCACCAGAGTCCACATGCATGAAGGACCTTCATAGCCTAGGAGACGACTACACCTGACAGTCTGATGAATCTATATTAAGTTGGGTCATATTTGGGATGTTGCAGGCGATGATACAATTCTCAGTGGTGCTAAAGTGAGGCGTTTGGGATCCTTTTCACATGATCTGGCTATCAGTCAAGAGATAGTAAAGGGATCTGACCCCGTCAGTCTCTGGACATGGCTCTTCAGAAGTGTGAAAAGAAGATACCTCTGCGGGGATGATTTCTATGCGCAGAAAACCCCATGGAAGACCATAGAACAAGGGATCCAATGCTTGAGAAAACTAGCGGTGATAGATTGTCTACACCAATGACCCAGAATTGAGGAGTCCAGACAGGGTAACAGCTGACCCAGTGATATGGCGAAAACTCATATGACTTGGGCCATGAGAATACACTTCTGTTTTAGCAATGATGAAGCAGGATGATGATGGGGCTGAGACCGTGCAGGATATGGCAAAGAAGGTCCGAGCATATGCAGGTGCCATGAATGGCCAGCATATGCAAGAATCGCAGTGGTGGAAACACGTCTGCAGAAAGTGGAAGATAAGATGGAGGACAATCACCAGGAACTCAAGGAGCTTAAAGAGCACCTTCTCCAAATCTCAGTGGTACAGGTCAGAGATTCTGTTACCAGACGGAGACGTCCCCCAGCTAGAGAGAGAAGGTACATCCCATGAGGTGAGCTGTGGTTCTTCCTGTGTGATAGTGGGAAAACATGAGGAGGTGGGATAGACAACCACTTCTGCTCTGGCAGCATGAGTGTGTGAATTGAAGGACTGCAAGAGTCAGAGAGGAAGTTCCACCAGAAAGCAAGCAGCTCCAGTTGCCTGAAACCAAACTGACAGGTATGATGGAAGAGAAGATGATATGTCCGATCCCCTTGAAGGAACCTCTAAGATGTATGCCCAGGAAAGGAAGGATAACCAGGAGTAGAGGGGCCCTGCCTCTAGCCAGGTAGATGCCAGGGAAAACCGTGTTTTTTGGACTGTGTGGATTCATTCGTCTGGCTTTTTTTTTTCTCTCAGACCCACTTTTAAGGGCACAGAAAGGCACAGGATTCATGTCTGGGCATAGAGCAGGCGATAGGGGATACAACATCATAAAATCACCCCAAGACAGGCATCCACAGCTTCTCTGGGTAATCTGTTCCACTTCCTCGCCACCCTCACTGTAAAGAACGTCTTCTTTGCTTCTAATCTAAGTCTCTCCTCTCTTAGTTTTAAAACTCTCTCTCCTTGTTCTATCACTGTCTGCCTGTGTAAAATTCCTACTCCTGCTTTCTTATAAGCTCCCTTTAAATATTAAAAGGCTGCAAAGATGTCTCCCTGGACCTGCTTCTTCTCCAGGCTGAACAAGCCCAACTATCTCAGCCTGTCTTCACAGGAGAGGTTCTCTGGCCATTAGATCATTTTCATGGTCCTCCTCTGGACCCTCTCAAACAGATCCATGTCTTTCTTTAGCCTGCAGTACTGCAGACCCCAGGCAGGGTTTCACAGGGGCACTCCTCTTCAAATGCAGCCTAAGTTGTGGTTTGCCTTCTGAGCTGTAGTACACACTGTTGACCCATGCAGAGCTTTTCATCCACTACAACCCCCCAGTCCTTCCCTCCTGGGCAGCTCTTGATCTCTTCATCCCCCAGTCTGTATTCATATCTGAGACTGACCCAGAGGTGCAGCACCTGCACTTGCACTTGCTGAACCCCATGAAGTCCTTGTGGGCTCACTTCTCAAGTTTGTCCAGGTCCCACTGGATGGCATCCCATCCTTCTGTGGTGTGAGCCATACTGCTCAGCTTTGTGTCATCTGCAAAGCTGCTGAAGGTGCACTTGATCCCAACTGTCTCTGATATTGATGAAGATATTGAAGAGCACCAGTCCCAAGATAGAACCTGAAGAGTCATTACTTGTCACTGACCTCCACCTGGGCATAGAGCCATTAACCACAGCTCTCTGGCCACAGACAGCTAATTCCTTATGCAAAAAAGTAACATGAGCCTAACTTCTCTAAGTGTTCATCCCAAACTCATTTACTTTCAGTAAATGTTTCTTGTGACGCTGAAGAAGGAACTATATTATGTTCTGCTGTAAAAGGTTTTTAAAATAATTTTTTTAAGAGGAATATTTCAGAGTTATAACTGAACATTACATAATGTTTTAGTAGTACTACAGTTAATACATGCAGAGCCCTAAGAGCTCTGCATTATCAGAATAAGCCCTTCAACAGATGTTTCACTGGAATAGCCCAGGGGAGAGACGGTCAGAGACTGGATTACAAATGCTTCAGTTGTAAGTATAGATTTAGATGGTACGATATCCTCTTCATTTATCTCTGATATATGAGATGCATTATAGAACACAGGCAATTCAAAGACTATGTTTTCTCTAGGTTCGTAACAGACCTTTTTAGGCATATAAAATATATGTTACTGAAGAGCTAAGCCAATCTAGCTCCTTTAAAATATTAAACTTTTATTTGTCTTAATAATGTGAAATTTTGCCATGTTTTCATGAACAGGAAAATGTGCAGAAACTTATCTGCAATTAAACTGAGGAATTTTACCTTCTGGTCTAAATGACTGCTGGGTGGGGTAAATTTCAACTTTTTCCAGACAGCATACTATCAGAACTTTTTACATTAACCCATCAACCTCTGCCAATTGCTTTTTATTTGCTTTATAGATGTCTAGTGATGTGCAAGGTGTGAAATTTTACCTGCTGTAATAATTCCATGTGAGAAGTAGGTAGTACAGAGCTAAAGCACACTGAGTTTAGTATAACCACTGACCAAAGATCTTCAAGGTCAGTCTTAAAATAAGGACATGCTTATATTATACCTAACTTGTGAAAATAGGAACATATGTATAAGTTCGTGTTTACAAAACACAGTGATACTCAAGAAATTGTTAAAGGCTTTCAGAAATCATGTTCTAACCTCATTCAGTTTAAAGATTTAGAGACTAATCAGTGGTTTATGATGAAAGTCAGCATTTTAGAGTGGTGAAGGTCTCTTAACCAACATACAAATAAAACTCAGCCAACAGACAAGATTCATAGTCATTCTCCAGAAATAAACTATTCAGTAGATGACCTTAATTATGCCTATAAGCCCGAACAGATGCAGAATTAGTAGCTAGGTGAGATCAATTTAAGATGTTAGTCTTTTGTTCTACTAAAATTTTAATGTTTTCTATCTAAAAGACCAGGAATAATTATTAATAAGTACCTTTATGTTTAGACTTCAGATTTTATGGTAATGGAATCAATCTAATATTTTTCTGTACTTGAATAACATTTTCTAGTTTCTGTTATGCTATAAATGATACATAATGGTGAAAACTACTGAGACTAGTAACAAATGATTTCAATTTCTAAATAAAAATTAGTCTATATTTACCTATTCATATACTTGAGCATAATTTTCTAGTTTATCTACCTATAATAGTTTTCTTAGTTAAAACTTAAAAATGTTCTTTGAGCTTTCAAATATGTCTGTGTAGAATAATAGAAATATTTATATTATTCTATGATCAGCAAATACATTACATAAGAATTTTTCCTTAACTTATTTTAAATTTTAAATAATTTTGGAAGAAACAGCCTGATAAGCCAAGTGATTCTAAATAGGTGTGTACACAAACAAATATAAACAGAAAAATATATATAAATTATTTTTTCTGCCTACTAAGACTACTAAAACTATTTGGAGAAAACCAAGGTGTGAGAAAGAAATAAAATTACCCTGGATAATTAAAAACTGTTTTTTCTAGATGATTAAATCATTAATTATTTCATATAACCAGAGAAAATTTTTTTCAATTTTCTCCCTAAAAATTGTCATTATTTGTTTATTGTTTTCTTCTAATTTCTAGGTGCCCAGTTATACTCTTCTTCAAGAAAATCTAATGCATGAAGCCAGAGATTAGAATCTACACTAAATAGCTGTATTAAGCTAAAATGATGAATGATAAGCTGTGTCTGAATAAAGTGCTGGGTTGTAGTTGCTGAATATATAAGTGCAGTATCCCACAGTCATAAATGGAATGATAGTCAAGATCTGTGATTAACCAGATTTTAAAGAGATGTCAGCAATAGAAGACTGAAGGGGCACTTGCAGTCTGTTCATACACTGATGTGTAAAGAGATGGGAAAATATATTGTCAGAGTAAGAGTGAAGAGGTGTTCTGGCTTAGCGTGTGACTCTGAAGTGCACACAAGTCATGTGCCAACAAGGGTAGGACATTTTCACTCTGTACTACAGGATGGAATAAATGTATTACATGGCAAATATGCAAGGTCATAGTCAAATTATATTGATCAGATTTTAAAAACTCTTTCAGGAGAAACTGTGTCCCTCCCTCATTTCATGATCTTATCAGAACCTACATTCTCATTCCATTTTCAGTCCCTACCCTCATTGTTCCTTACAGATATCTACTCTTGACAGAGCAGCAACTTTTCTTATACAAGTGGAGGTTTCAGTTTTTCACACTGCTAACATTTATTTCTCTCTTCTTGTCACACCACCCATGCTTTATTACTTTTATTATTATTTTAGGTTTTGCAAAAGGTTTTTCATGATTGTTGGTTAATAGTGGCTTGGATGGACTACGAGTCAAATATTAGGTTTTACTTTCAGTTTCTTGCCTGAAAGGTTTTGAGCCAGATAGTTTGGAAGCCTGAAATTGCCACTTCCATTGTTATTATTGTTTTTTGGGTACAAATATAATATATACAGAGGTACATCTTTTTCCCAAGGTCAAAATAGTTCAGAAGGAATCAGGAAGTTGAAACTAAAACCGCAGTGTTCCATCAAGGGTAAGCAGATAAATGTGTACTTCAGAGATTGATATTGCTTGAATTTGAATGATTGATTCATTCTGTTGGAGGGCACAGTACATATGATGCTTTCTGGACATCTTTTCTGCAGCAAACAGTGCCTAAAAAGCAGTTTCAAAAGGCGAAGACTCTATAACAAACAAAAATGCACCCCTTGATTACTTACTGTATTCTACTTGGGTTAAAAATTGTGTTCAACTACTTAAAACTTCAACAGCTACACTTATAAAATTATATGTGAACTTTTAGGCAAGTACAAATGATAGTATTACTGATATTTAATAAATATGTGGTTATTTGTATAGAGATGTGACATTAAAAAATATCAGATAATTTTAAACATATCTACAGTTTTTAACTATTTTAAACATCATAAAAGATTTCCAAGTTCTACTTTACATCATTTAGACTTCTGAATTATTTCTCTCCTTAGTTGCTCTGTATGTCTTAAATTAATTTTCTAAGCATTCCATTCTGCAATTCTGCTCTGAACTCAGAGATTTTCAGTATTATATTTTACTTTCTAATGTGAAAGACATTAGAAAGAAAATGTGAAAGACACTTGTGACATTAATTGTGCATCATTCCTTTTTACTGACAACAATTCACTTGAAGGTCCTCTTTCACCTTATTCCATTAGGACCCTGTGTTTCTTTAGGGAACTAGAGTCAAGTAAGTGCTATTGATGAAGCCTCAGCTTTAAGGGAAACAGCAGGTTCAGCTTTTGTGACATGTAAAAGGGTTACAGATTGCCTGTAGCGCCTTTTGGAATAACTAATTTGGTATAGTGTGTATGTAATTATTGCTGTTTGATAGGGGTTTGCTTTTATCACATTACAGTAAACTAATTTTCATCCATATGCTCAGCTCACACATAGAGTGACTCATCTGACATCAGGAATGTGGGCTGTATTTATGTATTTGATAATGTATTTTTCTTCAGAATTGTATAACATTATGAGCTGACAATGCAGAAACAGCAATTATTATCTTAAGTGGAACAAGAGAAAATTTTAAAACCTGAAGACAAAATTCTTGAAGTCAAGTATTATTTGTGTATTAATAGAAAGATGTAAAAGTCTGATTTCCCTCTCAGTATACAAAGATATTGGAATACTTTCAAAGTAAATGCCTTAAAAAATGATAGAATTATTTTAGAAGTACAAAATTTAATGAATTGAAGAATTTTATTCTCTGTAAATTTATCCTGAAAAGGATATGGAAACATTTGGGACATTTGTTAAGAGGAAAGCAAGTCCATCTGCTATGGGAGATCTGTCATTGTGCAGATCAATGGGAGAATAGCTTTAAGCAACATTCAAAAGAATTTCTACATCGAACAGAGTAATGACTCACAAAGGAAAATCTTGTGGGGTTTAAACAAGGCGGAATGTGTGCAAAATTATGGCTAGGAGAGAATAGAGTGAGAATTGGGGAAAAAATCAAGAGGTTCATTACACTGGGAAGAAGGATTCTAGTTTAGGTTTTTCTCTTTCACATTAAGATTATTCCCTTAAGATAGTCTCCACGCTTCAGTGAATGTTTTTTTGTTTGTGTCAAACCAAAATTAAAAAGCATTATTTCTTGAAGCTATTATTTACACATTGCAAACTGTACAACAAAAAATATTTCTGGTTTTCCATATGTGCACCTAGTTGTGCAAAATGTTATAAATAGATTTTAAATAGCTAAGTACATAGAAAACACATTTTAATCTGTTTTCTATATCTCTTACATGGTTTTACCCAGAGAAAGGGTTCTAATGCAAGAATAGCAGTATCCTGTTCAGTGTTCTTTTAACCAGTACATCAAAATTCCAAACATCCATCCAAGTAGCATCACAATAAATGAAATGAACTGTGACACATCAGTAAGTGTTGTCAAAATAAAGAAACACATTTAATATTTCAGAATACTTCTGTCCTTTATTATGAGATAGGGATTTCATGGCATGAAAAAATGTCTTCCAAAGAGACATCATTTCAGTTCAGGACCCCGATTTCTGTATTTTAGTGGCAGAATCCATCAGGAAGAAGGAGAAGTGTCACTGGCTTCTGTTGCCTTGGCAACTTATGTTGCCAAACAACAGGCTGGGTACCTTCTAGCAGGTTTAAACTTTCAGGCTGCTGAGAGACTGACTGCACTGACAGCAGTGTGGCGCGGGTTTTTAAGATGTTTTATGGCTGTTTCTTGATCTTAGAAAGTCCCACGCCAGAGCCAAAAAAGACTGGAGACACCTGTGAGTTCGTGTTCAGGTTGTTTATTTTTTCTTATCTCATAGTGTCTGGAGCTGGCCGACAGCGACCTGCTCTACTGAGATACACTGCGGGAGTGACGCANAGACTGTCTGGCAGGGCTCCAAACCCCCCTTGACAGTCAGAGGGATACTCTGGGCTGCCACACAGCAGCTAAATGCCTTTTGCTAAATGCTTTCCTGATAGCAAAACAAGATAGCATTTTTCATATTTTTTCACTACCTTTGATGCTCTTTCCCATTTCTTTTGCGGTATGCTTGTTGATATCATTAGCTGTAATTAATCTGAATTCTGAATCCTCCTCTAAGTCTCTTATTTTGGATATATAATATTTTCTCAAATTCCCTCATGACAGTACTTGTTTCCACACATGGTCCTTTTTAGAATGGCAAATGTTTCTGGGATGGCTGAAGAGAACCAATTATTAATTTTATGTGGGTTTTTATTCAACCTGTTTGCGCTTTCTCTTCTTGTGGGTACTACAATTTAAAAATATTTGTCACAATAATAAGATAACTGGGTGGGATTAGACACCCCTAGCTGCAGGGCAAATTTAAGGACTAATGCAGCTGTTCCTGTAATTGGCATGTCGACAAAGGCTACCTCTGGTGGGGTTGGAGCTTTAGACAAGCCTGTCTGGAGCAGATGGTGCAGAGCTTGTCTCTGATGTAAGACACACTATTATCTACAGACACCCAGGTGGGAGTTCTCTGATCCAATGTAGATGCCTGGATTTAAACTAGTTACCCTAGGCTCTTTTTATTGCCAGTGAAGAGAAATAGACACTGTTAGGAAGACATTTATTTCAACCTAATATAGACTAACAAACTAGGAAAGATGAACTTTGCCCTACATGTTCATATTTCTCTCTGTGGTATATAAAAGAAGCTTAGTGTCTAACTCAGAGAGGGAGGTCTACTCAGTGTCTAAAATTAGACGAGCTGAATCCACTTTTTTAAAGGTTTATGGAGACTTCAGTTAATATTGCCCTGGCCATTAACCGAGTCTCATTTTGTGACTCTTCTGGCCACACCTTTCTGTTCTTAATTACATTAATAGATTCATTAGTCACTCTCAGCCACTGGTTAAATTAATCACAAGTCATTTAACTTGTTTTAAGCTAGCAGGCATCTGAGTTTGGCCCAAATCGCTCTATGGGAAGGCACTTCTATGCTATTATTTAAATTCCTTTTAGTGTTGTGTTTAACTTGTGTTTGGGCATCAAGTCAAGATGCAAAAGCATAAATTAATTTGTTTCAATGCAGCTGTCTGCATGTGAGCTGAGTGCATATGTTCTGATATAATTGATGGAGATATGGGACATAATGCAGTTGCCAACCTGTGGGCATCCGCTGCCATTCCACATTCCATAGGGTAAAGGAAATTTCAGGACAAGGTTAACAGATACAGCACAGAGGCAATGGATAACCTGTGTCCTGTTGATCCAGATGAAAGCTGATTGATATACATACAATATAATCTAAAAAATTTTAAAAAGTATGACCAGGACACCAGCTGAATTTTTCCCATTGTAAGATATTCAGTTGACCAGCTGTATCACAACATTGTACAGTAATTCCCTGACAACTTGTCAAAAGGATAAGGCAATATAATTCAGTCCAAGGTATGAAGCCAGGGATAGGCTCGAGGTTTATTATATATGTTCAAGACTTAAAGCTTTTATTAGCTTTTGTTGTGAACAATTATTTCCAAATGGGTATAGGGACAGGAGGTGTAGGAATGGTTTACAATAAATTATAAAAGAAGAGTGTTAATTGCTTATCTAGGAGTCTAATTTCCTGAACTGTGTCTGTTCTGGAAACAACTGACTGTTGCTGAAAACAGTAAGGTTACACACAGACTATAGTAACAATTCACCCTAAAGTACAGTCATGTCCTCATTTTTTATTGTTTTCTTTATAGATGGTTTGATTTGTGTCCGGCAGCAAGTTCCAAATAAATGAATGTAGATTTACAGAAACTCATTCTGTTGTTTTCTATTAATTGGCTAACTACAGGAACTCAATCCTGCATGGATGTATTGCAATTTCTGTAATGCACTTCAATATTTTCTGTAAGAACCTGGTGGGAAACAAGCTGAGTTAGTTCTGTGTGTTTTCCACGTGCCCTCAAGTTATTTGCATTTTTTTTTTTTTTTTTTTTTTTCTGTTTCTGGGACACCTGGGTCATTTCTTTCCCCTCCAGCAACTCTGGAACCTCAGTCAATGTAAATTGGCAGAGATCTGTTGATTTCATTGGCAATGTATTAATGTACTTCAGTTTAGAGCAGCTCCAGAGTTGTAGGAGGTGTCTGTATAGAACAGACACCTTCAATATATATTCAGGACAACAAACTTCTATGCCAAAGGTATAGATGCAGCTTCTCCTCTGGGAGAAGAACTCACCAAATATGCACACTGTATTACACATATATTTCAAAAATGTGCTGTCAGAAGTATTGTGCTTGGTCCCTCTGGGTTCAGGGTACTGACACTTATGAAAACCTTTTCTTTTATCAGTCGGTGATCATGGAAGTTTTTAGAGTGGCGACTGTGTCTTTTTTCTTTATCTCTTTCACTCAAAAGTAATTTAGCTTATTTTTATTTATTTTTATATCCTAGTTATTTAATCTCACTCTTCTGTCTGTTTCTCCTTACAAATCAAACAACTGCTCATAAACCTCTGCAATGATTCAACAGGAAGTGAATCCAAAATGAAAGATAAACTAAGTCATGGCTTGGGATTTCTCTACAGAACAGCAAACAGTGAGGATTCTGGTTTACGAAAATGAAATAATTTTCTCTGCTAGCTCCAATTATCCCATTCACTGCCATAGTTATCAACTTCTATGTTTTGGACAGGGCAAGTATTTAATGATATTTTGTAAGATCTCATACAGAAAGCTATAGATTTCTCCTAAGCATTAAACGTTTGTAATCTTAAAGCTCTTTTATTTTTCTTGAAAAAAATTAAAGGAAAGTGGTTAAGACTATAGATGAAGAAAATGAATGGAAGCATTTTCAACTTATGTTATTTATATGCTACTTGAGAAAAAATGCAACAACATCTCTGATTACTCTTAAACTTTCAGTAGAACATTGGTCCAAATATACTGAGGTAAGGATATATTCTTTGTCTAATGTATGGAAGAGAATTGCAAGGAAATTAGTAGAATTTATTCAAATTCTTCATTAAAAAATATACAATAAAAATAATAATAATTTACCCTGAAAAACTGTTGTCATGAAAATATAAACATTCTGTTAGCATTTGTTGGTGTTGTTAAATTTTCATTGTGAAAAAGGCCTAAATTCTTCTGTCTGCTTTCTGTAAAAGGAGAAAAAAACAGAAAAAAAGAAAAAAAAGATGTCCCAAATTGGATTTTCATTTTATTTGACAAGATTTTTATAAAATATTTTTTTATATATCATATATTACACCTGTTTAAATATTAATAAAATTTGCCAGTGGTGTATGGTGCTTGTTCACAATTTGATGTGTGGGTACTGTATGCTTTGTAGTGGGCCAGGCAGGATCTTATGCCAAGGAGGAAAGAATGCTTTGCTGTTTCCTCTGGAACGCCTCTGCCTGCTCACCAAAGGGATGGTTTGGGGATGCAGTACAGGGAAAATAGAGAAAAATCCACTCAACACAAGATCCTGCCCCATGACTTCAGACTCACTGACTCCTCAGTTGTGTTAATCTGAACTGAGCTGAGGCTGGATGCACTGAATGCAGCTGCCTGATGCTGCCTGAGTCAAAGGTGTTTGCTGAACAGGCTGGAAACAATTCTGGTTGCAAAAGGGCAGATAATATTAGACAAGTCTGTGACACCAGAGCATGAGAGGACAGGACAGAGGAAGAGGAAAGCTTTCAGCAGCACCAAAGTGACACTGGTTTTGAAAGACCCCTGAAAACATAAGATATAAGCAGCAGGAGGTATTTCCTGAGGCATGGATCAAACCCACACCCAAGCCTGACCGATGACAGAGAAATGATTTTCTTTTTCCCCTAGAAATCACTGGACTGGCAAGCCATGCAAAGGAAAGAATTTCTTACAAGGACATAGCAGACAGTAATTTTCAAGACTTCTTGCTTAGTTTCACCTGAGAGCCTAGAATTTTCTCCATTCTTATAGTCTACTTTTTCTTGTGATGAAAAAATAGCTGAAGTGACTAGATTTTTCTGGATATCTGTTTTTGTGAGGAAGATGGGTAGTTGCACTTCAAGTCTTGGATCTGAACAGTTTTTATAGAGTCGAAGGCTCTTGACATTTGTATAATTACTTGTAAGAAAGTTAAAGGAAGAAAGCAGGAAAGGAAGAAAGCAAGAAAGAAAGGAAGAAAGATCAATTTCTTCCTCCCAGTCCTCCAGCAAAGCTGGAAATTCTAAACAATCTGATTGTTTTTACATTAACATAAAACATGTTTTTGCTTTTGTTTAACAGTTTAACCTGAGCTTAGGCAAGTCATGTTTCCAACTGAGGTTTTAATAGAGGAGAAATTATTTGGTTATAATCATAAAGACAATGACATTTACAGAACTCAGGGTTATCAACAACCTTCATTGTTTAGGTGTATTTTCTGTCTGTCTCAAAAATTGGGAGGTTTTGGTTTTCAATAAAAAGACAAATCAGGAAGATTCTGTATTTTTCAATACTAAACTAAGAAAATGTAATGGGTCAGTGTAATATAGTAAACTTTCTTAAAGCACCTAGTGTAGAAAAAGACTAGTGAGTTTTGACATATTTTAGTTATTAGTTATAACCCACTGAGGACAGCCTTAAAAAATACATGAAGGCAGGTGAAAGAGAATGACACAGACATTCTTAAATAACTTTATTAACATGTGATGATTCAATGACAGAGCTTGTTAAAATATTTTCAGTTAGCACTTTATTAAGTTAAACAATTTGTCTCTGTGAGCAGTGAAATATAGTTTTCATTTCATAATAATAAACAAAAAAAGTCACTGACCATTTTAAATCCACCTTTTAATTTTAATCTCAGCAAGAGGAAGAGAAAGAAAAGCAATGTGCATGAATACTGTGAATTAGAACAACAGCTAGAAATTAGGGCTGGAAAACATAAGGAAAGAATTCAGAACCTCATAGGATACTGAAAGACATAAGAATAAGAAGTGAGGAAAAGGCAATGGTAAATTTTACAGACTATCTCATGAGGGTGAAGAAAATAATGAAAATAAATATAAGTGCTACCATCATACTAGAAAACAATACGTTATAAAGCAGTTTCCCTCCCATATCTCAAAGTATATTTTTAAAGAAAATGTCTCTGATGACCAATTTCTATCCTGACTACTAAATACAATGCTACTTATGACCTTTCACAACACTTGCAAAAGATTAATACTGAGAAGGAGAAAAATTCTCTGAAAATTACAGATGAACACAGGAAACCATGACACTTGAAAAGTCAAGACAATTTCAGTCAAAGTAAGTCTGACTTACTGCACAAGTTTCTTGAGATCTAATGTGACTCTGTCATTAGCTGTTGCAAAGTTACTAGCTCCTTACATCAGGTGCTGTTGGCCTTCTTTGGATCATTTTATTTGGGAATATTATCTATTCTCAAAGAGGGTTCTGCAAGCAGGACGGATGCAGGCAAAGACATAAGGCAATAATTTATTGGCTAATACATGAAAAATGCAGCTAGATATTTTGAACTCCTGGGATAAACATTAGTGTGCTCAACATCCCCACGAAGGCACTGAAAAGTCTTTGCTGCCCATACAGGCATTAGTGAAGAGAAGCATCAGACTCAGCTTCTCCCTAAAATGTTGCTAAGTTTTGCTGAGTTGCTGAACCCTTGGTTCCTTGCTTTAAGGTATTATCCCTCACTAAACTGCCACTCCATGGAGACTTACAAAAGACTGACATTAATGACACCAAGTAACTCCTTGGGCTGTTCTTTTTATTCTTTCTTTCTTTCTTAATGACAACCAAGTTGACGGTTTTCTTCCTGAATCTTTAAGACACTCACACACCCCGTGTCTGTAATTGTGCCTCTGCCTGTAATTTTCCCTCTTATTCTACTTAGCCCCACTCTCTGGACCTTCTCATAACTTAAGAATTTCCTCAGAAGTCTGGACCAAATTTGTGCTGCTGAGCTACATCAGAGCTGGGCCAGGGTAATTTAGACAACCGGGCCCAGAAGAGGCAGGGGAGGTTACAGCAGAGGTTACAGTAAGAACAGATTTTACGAGAGCTGAATTTCCATGGCTGGCCTGGACACATGGAGTAGAATTGATTGCACAGTGTCTTGGCTTCAGCCCACTTTGCAGCAGTGTGTAAGTTAGGTGCCTAATTACTGGAAGCTTCTCTCCTGTCAGGAGAGACAGAGAAGCTTCTCCAGGCAGAGGATTAGACCTTAATGGCTTAAATAAATATCTGTAGATGTCATCCTCTCCCTTACTAACCCTCTCTCCCTAGAGGAAGCTTTGTCTAAAAGTCCCAGCTAGGTAATTTAGTAAGGAAAATTTCTGTACTTCCTAGGATGAACTCAGGTCTTAATGACAATAATTTCTTATTGAAAAAACAAGCACTTACCCAACATTTACTGATAAATGATTAATGCTCAAACTCTTACTCACAATTTTTACTCCTAAGTAGTTCTGCTAAAATCATGCATACCATTTACACAAGAACGAAGTGTTACACACATGTATTCAAACTACTTTTTAAAAGGCTATAACTCACTCTGCTTGCTCTGGACTCAGGATACAATGCTGCTGCTGAAAATTTGTGAAGCACATAGCTGCCTCAAGGCCTCTCAGATGCATAGACATGGTAAGGAGAGGAGCAAAGGGGTGGAGACAGCCTGTGACACAAACCTAAGAATTAAAACTCCTGTCCCAGAGCAGAATTAGGGGCCTTGGAAAGTTGAATTTACAGACTTATTACTGCTGTTGAAATTGGAAGGGTGCTGGCAACTGTGCTGAGAGAAGCCATAACATAGTCTTGATAAATAATCACAAACCACACAACAAAGCACCATTTATGGCAGCAAAGGCTTCAGCAGCTTTTGGCCATCAGCCTGAGAGGTCTTCTCTGAATAGTGCAGAACTGCTTGTTTCCTGCCAGGGGCTCCTCAAGGTTTAGAAGTACTTGGAAGAGATCAGGTCCTCCACACGAAGAAAAGGAGAAACCTTCTAGCCAAATGCCTGCCACACAAACCCTGTGTGCAAGGCGTTGAGTCCTCCTCAGTGTACCAAGAACAGTCATGGCAGGCAGAAAGAGGTTGGCTTTGTGCCACATGCACAGTCCACAGGTGGTCAGATTGTTGCATTTCCCCAAAATTTGCTCAAGGAAGTAAAGAGCACTTTAAATGCAGGAATCCTCTCCTATTTTGTGCATGTCCTGAAGGAGTATAGACCATGCTTACCCTCCACTACTTCTTCCCAGGCCTCTTTTTGTCTAGCCTCTCTGCACAGTCCTTCCACATGCCTGAACAGGCTGCATAAGATCCAGCCAGGTCAGGAAATCTCCATGAAAATGCCTTTGCAAGTTCATACTTAACTGGCTCCATGTCATCAGGGTCATGTCCTGTCCTCATCCAGGGTACAAGTATCTTTTATTATCTGAAAAAAGGATAAGAACCCAGTGGGTGAGATTATGTTGAGATCCGATTCCCTGCTCCACTGGACACACATCAGCTGGAAACCACATAACAAAGTGGTGAGCATGAGTGTGTTCATACTATGGTTTTTCTCCTCTTAAGTTCTCCAGCTGCTTCCCCCTGCAACATGAGGGCAAGTCAGGCACAAGGGTCCTCCAGGTGCGCCAGGATCCTCTGTCAGGTGGTAGCTACACTTTTCCCTCACCTTTTTATTTACACTCTCATGCTCTAAGTGCTCACTGAGTTGCAGGATTTCCTCACCCTGTTCCCTGATGCCTTCCAAGCTGGTTCACCCCACCAAGGTGGGGGCACTTGATTGGAGAGGTCTGTGTGATGTGGGGAGTCATAGCCACCATGGGGCCTTTTTCCCTTCCTGGATGGTGTCAAATCCCAGGACAGAACACCCATGGAAATTTTTATACATTTGATCCCCTGACACACATACTGTTCCTCATTTTCTACTCTTTTATCTTGTAGTCACATAATTAGTCCTTGCTATCTTTGTTTCTTTATCCCTTTCTCTCCTCAGGGAGACCTCATGTTTGGTTAAAAAGTAGTTCTGAAAACACCGTTAAGAGCCACCCTGGTTCCTCAGGGCTCTGGCACCAAAAAAAGGCATATCTGAGCCTCTTCTGCTACAGCCAGGTACATTCTGGGACACATAACTGCCTTCTTTACCCATGGCTGCCCCCATCAAGCCAACTTTCAATTAGTTTTCGGAAGCCCTACTCGGTTATGTGTTTATGAGCTTCATTTACTACTGAACAGGCATAGACTCCATAAATCTTAGTCATGCAAAAAGTCTGAATGATTGCAATCACAAGTAAAAATTATGCGGGTGAGTAAAGGTTGCCAGATCAGGCCACTAATTAATAAATGTCAGTAAAGTGCTTGCAATGAAAGGTGTTGTGGGAGTACAGCACATTCTAATTAAAACATCAGATTTATTTCCACAAGTTAGTCATGGACTTTGTAAAAAATCAGTGTTTCCAGAACTTAGAAAACTTGAGAAAAAATTTCTTTTCCACATGAATTGTGTTTATACTGAAAATTTGTATTCCATACATTAAGCAAAAGAAAGCAAAATATTGAAAAAAATGTTAAATGGTGGCTTAGGGCTGCCTGGAGGAGACCTTGCAGTCTACCCTTTTATATTGGAATCTCCTGTGCACTATGTCGAAAGACACTTATTTTTGACTCACAGAGGATTCAAATAGTGAGTAGTGCTATAAAAGTTCTCAAAAAATATTTTAAACTACTTCCATTTAATGCATTATTTTATGAAGTCATATTTTGGGGCAAGAGGTATTTTAAAGATGAATTAATCACATCTGATTCCACTTAGCTATATAAGCACAAAGAGAGAAAAAGAAATATCAGGCACTACTGTTTTTCTTCTGGTTCTCAGTACCAGTTATAGAAATGTGATTTATGTGTATGCTGGTGTAAAAGCAGAAAGTAGAAGGACCATGGTTAAGCATTCCCCCTGGATAAAAAATAAAATGTGTTATTTTGCCACAAAACTACAACATTTGCAAAATATTAGGCTTGGTGAAACATTCAGATTCCCAGAAGAGTATTTCAAGTGCTTTTGCAGCAAATGTTTTCCTCTCCTCTTCCAGCATTAGGAAGAAAGATTGTCAGATTAATAGACTAGAAGGAGGATGAGTATTGGATACACTTTTCTGATTCTAATATATAAATTCTACACTTTTTTTTTTATTATTGTCACTAGAAAAGCAGAGTATTTAAACTGTAATATTTTAGATACTCCTTTTGTCTCTAAACCAGCCCATTATAACACCCATTTTTCTAAAGCAGTTCTCCAATTTGTATTTTTACCTCACCACTTTCCTTTTTTTTCAGTGTTTAATAAATGATCATGTATCTGGAGCTCACAATAGGTAACACCTATTCCAGAAACAGTGACACCACTATCATCAGGTCTATTTTAAGAACTAAGTGCTACTTAAGGATACAAGTAGAAGAGCATTATTTTTTTTTCTACTATGTATTTATACTTTTTAAAGGAGAAAAGTAATACGTGCATGGCAGGTGGGGTTTTAGAAGCTCTCAGAGCTTTATTCCAAATTTGTTATTATAAAAGAATAGTTCCCATGGTAACAATTACATCATTTGGCACACATACTACCTGAGGAAAACAGAGCCATTTAATAAAAAAACCACATTCACCATTGTGCGATGTGAATTGATTTACTTGTTGCCTAATTATGTTTCCTAAAAACAGGAGACTGCACCAGTTTTCAATGTCAGCATGACCACTTGCCTGTCAAAATTATCCTTTCTGCTCCCAGTTCTTAACAGCTCCAAACCCCTCTCTGCCATTAATTTCTTAGAAGTCTTGACACTGTTCAACTATGATTGAAAAAGAACCTACTCTACCTATGCCATTTCTTTCTGCATGCTCATGCTCTTTCTTCTCCTGATCTTGAATGGTATTGGTGATTTTCTTTATGAAAATAAAATAAAATAAAATTTTAAAATAAAATAAAATAAAATCAGTTTGACACCTAGAGATGAATGGTTTTGCTGGAGGTATTTGCTTTAAAATGTTTTTCAACACATTTAGCTAGCTGCTTGCAAGACATTTTGGATTATACTCTTACAGAAATATTCAAAAGACAACTACTTTTTGTGCTCACATCTTCTACATACGACCTATTTACAAATACTGCACATGCAGTCCAATGAGTTACATAGTAAAGATCTGTTAGAAAGAGTTGATGTTCCAGTACCCAGCTTTTCCTACTGGTCAATATTTTTTCTCCTCCCACCTTTTTTTTTTTTCCCATTCTGTGTATTTTCATTTAATTTCTGCCTCTCACACTGTAATCTCTACTGAGTATCTGTCTCAGTTCTTTGGGATGTTAAAAACCTAATTATTTCTTCCTTTCCTAACAATTAATTATTATCACCTATTATCTATGCCTAAGTTGGAAGTAATCCTCTTGACTCCTTCTTAATTTTTGTTGGTTGTTGCATGAGACTCTGCTTTTTGATAAAACAAGAAAATCCTTCTGTCCTTCTGTTTTTTAATTTCTCTAGTGGTTATTTGAATTCTGGCTTTCTTTTACTAAGTAAAATTGGGAGTATACTAGGACATGCCCGCGCTTGTCAATCTGGAAAAAATGTAGGGTGAATATTTAAATGCATTAACCTTTATGAGTCAGGCAAAAAAAAAGAAAAAAAAAAGGGTATTTTTTCTTTCTTTAAACTTATGAGGGCACATATTCTCTAAACTTTTAAATAAGTGTTCAAACACTAAAATGGACACAGAATCTGCCCACAAACAATGTAACTCTGAAAAATGCTGCAACAATTCCGCTACTGCCTCCTTAGGGTAAGTGCTGTTTAAATTCATTTATTTCCTGGGAAATTATTTTTTGATCTATCAAGACAAATAGGTACTGTGGGATGCAAAATTAATCAAGAAAAAGGAAATGAGGTGTTTTTTAGGTTGCTTTCTATCAAAGAAGCCTCTCATTATTACAGCAGACTAAAGCGAAGTTAAGTGGCCAAAGTGGAAGAACAGAACTTAGAAGTCAGAAAAAGGCTGAGCTGGATAGCACTTCTTTAAGTGAGAGAAAAGCATAATCTTTTGTGGATGACTGAATTTCGCTAACATAAATGGTAAACTGTTCTCCAGAAAGTTCTTTTCTCTTTGTGCTGTAAATAGGAATTGCAAAAGAAGCAGCCAAGAAATGCCTTAGAATTTAGGCTGTAAATTCATAGTTTTTCAGGGGCGATCATTCACCTGAGCTCTTCAGGTGCATTCAAATTATTTCTTCTCAGTACTAGATACATAGAGAATTATGGTGACTCACTTTTGCCACTGTTTTGTTCAAGCCTGTATATGACTATGTACTCATAAATATACGACCAGATTCATCTTCCTGATTTGTCCAACTCCTTTACATCCTCCTTCAGTGTTAGAATAGGTAATGCCTTAGTTTCAAGGGCTTTTGTTTTCCTTGATATTTTTGCATGGTTAAAACCACTTGGATGTCTTTTTAATTTCATAAAGAGGTTTAGAGGAAGCAATTTCCTCACAATACTCCATGTTTTGCTGTGTAGTGCCTTGTATTCCCAAGTTCTTACTTATGACCTTTCATGCTGGAGACAGATTACACCTAAACAGACAACACCTCATTCTTCAGAGAAGATTTTCACATCAGAAAAAAATGAAATAAAAGAGGAGTCAAGTTAGCACTTTCATTACTTTCAAAGGTCTGAAAGTCTCTAGTGCTTTAACAAAAAAATGTGATGAAATTCCTGTCCATGCACTTATGTGACCTTGATGGAACTCCTACAAGGAGTAACAGGATTCATATTTTATTTAGAAACATTATTTAATTCATATGTTATTAATCCCAAAATATATGCCAACACCTGAAAGCTTGACTTTGTTGCATATTTTGATGTTTAATTTTTCCTCAGGCTCTAGGCCCAGGAGCCTAAGTACTCTTGTATCTTCTGTGAGAAAGTAAAGAGGGAATCTGTGCTGGTGAGATCCTCTCAGTCTGGCTTATCTCAGACCCATAAAAGTGGATCCCTGCAATGACTGAGTGACTGACAAGCTGATAGGATGCTGACTCCATGACTACTCTATCACTCTAATTCACCATAAATCTGCCTTGCAGCCAAAAGAGGCAATCTGATTCCCATATCTGCACAGAGTAAAAGCAGATGGCTTTTTCCAACCAGATGGCCAAAGAAACAGATTATGTCACTGATCTGGTACAAAACTGCTTGTTTGTTTTCTTGATTTATATGTCATGTAGATCGATTTGCATTGCTGCATGAATACTAGTGTTAACAAATGGGAATGTGCAGCTGGGGACAAGAACAAAAGTGTGACCATCCTTTTGGACAGCAAAAGTGAATTTATTGGATTTAAAAATGGCTGTATATCTGCGAACTGACTCAGACAACTAGATCATAACCACTTCTTTACAGCCCTCCTAAAATTTTCACCTGCGCTTTTCATCCTGAGGTGGACGGCCAAGAGGGAACATCTTGTCTCCTACAGCTAGCCTCCCCTAACACCTGGGAGGGCAGCAGTTTCAATTACTATCCCATAGGCTGCATAGCTCTCTTTAACAGGACGGCTGTCGTATTCATCCAAATATAAGTGAGACCAACTAAGAGAATTCTCAGTAACTCTACTCTCCTTAAGCTTCTGTTGCTCAAGATGCTGCTCTGCATACAATGTTATCCAAATAGTTAGTAAACTGAACTCGTACTCGAGTTTAAAACAGCTAGAGAAAATCTAAAGTGAAATTCAATGTGCAAAACATTCAATCAAAAACTAAATTGCAATCTCAGTTGTGGAGCAATTCCAAGAAAAGGCAAGTCAGTCTGATAACAAGAATGCAAAGTTATGCAGGCTCAACAATTTACTTTTCTTCTTAACAGATAAATGAAAATTATGTTCTCAGTGCAGGCACGTCCTGCTACAAGCATAATTAAGGCATTGATTCTGATCTAAATTAGAAACAAAAGGAAAAAAGAGGAATAGGAGATTTGCCTTTGACTTCAGTGTAGCAGTAATTCACCCTTAAATTTTAGTTATTTTGTTGTCATTGGCATTTTTTCATTATTGTTATTATTATTATTATTATTAGTAATACTATTATTGTACAGAAACCTTTCTTCTGCAGTCTTACAATACAAGAAACAAAACCTGAACATTCTAGCATTAATGTGAAGTATTGAAGAAGTATGTGAGCCTCCATTGCTACTTTCCTGTTGTGGAACTTGAGCATTTTCCATCTCTCTCTGATCCGGACACACTCCGGCCTCATTTTGCCAGCATGGTGGAACGAGACTTAGATGAACAGCAGGCATTCATCGCACACTAATGAGAAGTCTGCATGCAGATGCAGAGGTGAAGCTGGAGTGTGCTCCATTAGATCTACACAGGGCATGTGCCTGTGTGAGCCAAACCCCGGACATATGTCAAGAGCTTTAAAATCTCAGTCTGTGCATGACTGAATAACTATCTCCACTGAAAACCTATTAAGGTTGCATCTTAATCCCTGTTCCTGAAATGTGACTTGCTGATGCAAAATCAGAGGTCTGTAGAGAACCCCATTCTATAGGTTTGCAGATAAGCAGAGATCATACAGACTTGGTGGATACAAGTGGAGGAGATTCATTCACATCTAATTATACCTATTTTGGTTTAAGTTCTTTCTCGTTATCATAAGCCTTATCATATGAACTGGTTTTTGAAGATTTTTTTCAGCATCAAGAGACTGATTCATATGTTTTTCTGATATGACTTCTCAGACAGGTGAATTCAACTGAACAGTAGGAATGTCTCATTTCATGAACCATAAAAGCAAAATAAATCTTCCACATAATGTAGTATTGACAATAAAGCGTAGACAATAAAAGAAAATCATAGACAAATATTTATTTTCACTATTGAATGGACTTGCTTTGACCATGATCTCTGTTCTTCGTTATTTGCTCTCCATGTTCATTTGAACAACGAGATTTTACTGGAAAAAATGCTCACAGAAAATGAAGTTAAAAGTCATGAGTGTTTGCAGAGGCCAAACATTTAATTCAGACAAAAATTATCATTATGGAAATGCTTTCTCGCTTTGTGAGAGATCATAGTAAATCATACAGGAGAACTCTACAAAATGAGACAATATATAAGACTGATTTGAAATCACAAGTTTGAAAGAGTAAATACATTTTAAAAGATGCACATTCAAAGACATGAATTGTCTGACAGAAAGCATAAAAAAACAGAGCTGACATTCATGACATTGCATGGAATTTATAGAAGAGAATTAAGATTAGTTTAAAAAAATTCTGTTTAAACAAAATTTAAAAGGAAATCTGTGTTTTAAACTGTTTTTTCCTGTACATAGAAAACCAGTTTATTTCCACTCATTTCACCACAAGATGTGAAAACTCTTAACTGAGTTCTCAGCTCTATGTTTTCTGTTGCTAGCTGATATATTCCAGACAAGGAGAGTATATTTTGATTTTGGAATCAAAAAAATTAATAGTCAATATTACTCAGTAAGTTTGTTAATTTTGTCAGGGGAAAAACAAAAACAAACAAGTAAAACCCACCAAAACAAAAAATGCAAACCAAATAGTCAGAATTAACTGTAATGAGAAGAATATCCTTTGAAACTGCTATCTCGCTTTCTTTCTCAGTATTTTTATAAGCAGACCAAACTTCTCTCCTGTCAAGTTTTTCCCTTGAGTAGGAGAGCTGATGAGTATTGATTCAGTTCACAAATACAGGTTTGTGGTGCTGAAAAATTAAGCTTTGTCATTTAGTACAATCCAATTCTGTGATGTATTTTTTAATAATTTTTTCAGAGTAAATTATTTTCTCTGAAGTAATCTAGACAATATCTAAACCTTTCATCTTAGCAAGACAGAAATAATAATAGTATCAGTAAAAGAAAACTATGTTTTATGTTTTTATGTGTCCTGTAAAACTTTTTTTACAGCTCTTTTCAAGGCCCCAAATAATTCTTATGTGGATTTTGTTTAGTTTTATTTCTGTCAGCTCAGGTCCTCTACAGAAAAATTCTCACAGAACCATACATACAGAATTCACAACCATGAAAATGATGGAAGCAAACTGCAATTGATTATGACTGATGTCTGAAAGTGACTAATTCTCCTCTTTAAGAGTAGTTGAAAACAATCTCCTGAACTGACCAGCTGACTGAGTCATATATAAAGATGAGCTGGCTAGCTAACTAACTATCTGCATAAAACAAGTGTCTGTAATTCAGGCTTTGTCTTTGTTGTTGCTAGTATTTTTTTTTTTTTTTAGCAAGAAACATTTATTTAGCCATGCTTTTGTTGTCATATAACATATCCTATTTTATACCAGTGAAAATTTTAAAGATCATACAACTTATAGATACCATGTGTGTAAAGTAACTTAATATTGTAAGCAGGAGGAAGTTAGATAATTTTTGAACTTTCTGACTTGATTAGAGGAAGTGAAATGTTAATTCTTTGCTTTCTACCCTCTCATGAGTTTGCTTTTGAGATGTGATTTTTTTTAAATGGTAGTATTTGTTGAAGTGACATAGGATTTGCTAGATGTTCCAATGATTTGATGTGTTTATTGTTCTCATCTCTTGCTGAGCACCTGCAGGCAGCATGTAATTGGAACACACATTTTGATCTTTAGGACTTTTTCTATATCTCAAGATTGGATTATCTGTTTATTTGCTATTGATGTATTTAGCTTTTAAGGACTTATTTTTTTTTGTTGTTTTGGTGATCTGCTGTTAACTCATGAAGACTCTATAGTTACAACAGCTAGTCTCCTGCAACTCAGACCTGGAGCGTCCGAAACAGGCAAAATCACACAGTAGAAACCCATATCTTTAAAAAGTGGTGTTCTAGGAGCAGCAATTATCTGTGCATGATTACCTCCCAACCTGCTAAATGGCTAGTTCAGATCTCCTGCTGTCAGTAAACAACCAGGGGCTGATTAACAGTCTTGTTATCATTCCAAATCCCTTTGATGTATGCTGTGCTACTTTTGACCTCCTTTTTTCAGCTGTATGTGTGTTTCTGGAGTAGGTTACCAATTTCAGTAGTGGAAAGAAAAGAGTAATTCAGCATGCCTGACCTAAAATGGAATATCCCAACTGAATACGAAAGACTCAGTGTCTTACCTGATGTTATTTTAGAAACCCTTTTCCAGCCCCCAAAATATACTTACTTTCACTGTATCTTGTTGTGAATCCCTAAACCCATTTTTTTTCCCTTTTTTCTTTAAGCCATGTAAGTATTTGTAACAGAACAGAGACTGGCACTATTTTAAGTAGAAAACAAGAAAAAAGTATCCATAACGCTGGAAAAGGGATAAGGTTTTTCACACTGGTTCAATAGTACCTTAACTTTACTTTTAAGACAGTTGCATTGCAAAGCTTATATTAATCCAGTTCTGTTCATTTCCTACCTAGATGATTGTTACAGGATGTGTAGCTTGTCTGTTATGAAGTAGATGAAAATCATCAATTAAATTTGCGTTATTCACCAAAGACTTTACAGGCCGTACAGCTTCTTGTTGCAGTGGGGTGCCTGCAACCTTCCCTGGCAGACAACTTTGGCCCATGGAAAGACTCAGGAACAATAATCTTGATAGATGTTCATAGATATTCTTTATTTTCTCACAGCCTCATGTTTGGGCCTGGCACAGACTGACTGCAACAACTATGCTGGAATTATCTGAACACCCACTTAAGTAGAGGATTCACTGGGCGGAGTTACATTTGAAAAGACCAATGAGGAACAGGATTTAGACACAACAGCATCAGGGAGCTTGGAAACCCTGTGTAACCCGACCCTGCTTCCACTCCCAAGGCCCATGCCCCTAAAGGTGCACCTCCACAGTTTCTGGTTAATAATAGTATGGGCTAAACTAGGACCAGTGACCTACGTGGAAATTTTTTCTCCCTTTTCTCCAGTTTTCTGCACCTCTTGGTCTGAAAATAGCCTTCAGTTCAGTGAGAACCAGACAAAAAATTAAGTTGCTGTTGACAACTATTGAAACAAGAAGTTAGCAGCAGAGGTTGATAACAGTTGTATAAGAATATTCAGGGCAACTTGAATGAGGAAAGCAAAAATTCATTTTCTGAAACTCTTCAAAGGTTTATGCTTTGAAGAAAGCTTATGAATAATAAACTCTATTGTTTTTATGTGAAATAGAAGTATTCTGGCACCTCTTCATCTGAAAAGCATTACACTCTTTTAAAGAACACGTCTTTACTGCCACTCTTTATTCAGAGTCCTGCTTAGTTTCATCTGATGTTTTCAAGTGATCCTAAGGACATAAGAAATGGTTGGTGAGCCTGGCCCAGCCTAATTCAGCCCAGGAAATATTATGTAGGAGAAGCATGAAAGTCTAGCCATTTTTTGAAGTCCACTCTTCTTGCACTTCCCCAGCATGCAACTATGAGAGATGTTGGAAAGAACATTCAAGAACCCAGTTCTTTCAAGAATCACTTTAAAATCTGCAGACATGGGAAGCATAGTGGCAGCTGTAGAAAGGACTATACATCTGCAACAAGGAAAACATGAAGAAAGAGGATACGTTCTGGTACTTCTGTTACCCTGGAAGGAAAACTCAAAATTTTCTGAATAGAAAGCAGAAGAATGACTCTCAGAACTCCAGCCCCCAGCCACAGGCTGCAGCTCTATCCCCACAGCAGTGCAGATCGGTGCAATCTTATACCCTTATAATGTGAGGCCTGCCTCTAGCTCTCTGTGCTATTCGAGGAAATTTTAATCAGGTTAAAATGGGGTCCTTATCTACCAAACAATGAAGGCAGAATAAAGAATACTAAAATAAATAAAGCAAATTACATGCAATTCAAGAACCAGAATGAAACAACTTGGTGATTGTCCTTTTTCTGGCATGGTAATAACATTCATAACCGGAACAAAGTTGTCTGTGCAAGAGACAAAGTTCTTCAGAGTGTGGTAAAAATTCTTGTTATGAACTGAGAATCTCCATGGGTTTGAATGAAAGGGCACATTTTTTCAACTTGTTTTCTTTAACATAAACACAGAGCAGTATTAGGAGGGAAAAATTTAAAAAAAGGAAAACTAAGGCAGAGAAGGAGGAGGAGGAGCAGTCCCAAAGGAGACATAAATGTACTTTTCAAAATAAAATGCTATATTGCATACTATTCATGGAGACAATGAAAGTATAGCTTGATAGTCAACAGGATAATTCCTTATAGACACCTTCCTGGGTATACAGCCATACAATTCAGCAGTTCAGTTCTGCTTAAATCAAACACAACTTTTGCAAAACTCTTTTGCATTTCTTTCCTTGAATAATTTTCTTTATTCATTTCTCACACTGTGAGTTTCTGAATGATCCAGAACTTTCTTCAACTTCTTAGTAAGAAATCTAAATTATAAACTTCACATTACAGATTAGTAGAATTCGTTCCTAAATTTCTGTCTTGCTTCAAGTAAGTTAAATTCTCCTCTTTCAGTCAGTAGAGGTTCTATGGATAATCTTTCTAATGTGGTCTTTCTAACTGTTATCCAGTCTTCATTTTATATTGTCCCTTGCTTCTTGATTTGGAGGGGGAAATTGCTTTCCAGCAGATTAAGATTTGAATTGTTCTGTCTGTAGAAAAAAAGTAACCATTCTTCAGAGGCTGTAATAATATGTTTTGGGGTCCAAAGCACAAAATGGTGAACATTAAATGAGTCAATGAGATAGCCTGAGAGTTTCTCAGACAAGGAAGCACATAAATGGCTATTAGAACATATGGGTGAAATAACAGTTCTAGTAGCTGAATGTATCCTTTGCTGTAGATAAGATGCCAAAGGAAGTCTTTGTAACTAAATTGTCATAACAAACCCCCAGAATCCTTCTTAGTAATTTCTGATAACTTTTAACATGGTCCTTGTTTAATCTGAATATTTGAAAATTAAAGTTTAAAACTAAACTTTGGATGAACACTAATTTTTCACACTCTATAGGAGTTTATTTAGAACTACATAAAGTTAGAAATAACTTGGAATTCTGAGTTAAAAGAAAATGGAAATGCCATAAGCTGTTCTGTGTTAGTTGCAACTGAGGTATATTGATGGGGTGGTTTACTGTAAAAAGTAGGTCATCAATACACCGGTGTAGTTAGAAAATTAAGGTTCAGGGACAGATATTGACAGACTGAGAAGGAACAGTAGAGGCTAGAAAGAAAAATAAGTGTTTGCAGAAAAATGATTAGAGATGAATCCTAAGGAAGACGCTACAGGTTTTTAAAAGAGACTAAGAAAGAGCCTTGTTCCCAAAAGAAAACAAAAACCTAAATGTACATGTTGCTATGAATGCAGATTAGGATTTCCTAGATGAACGATTAATAAACTCTGCAAGTATTACTTTACTTCCTGACATAAACGTGAACTGCAAATAGATGTCCTACATGAAAGTTTTGGTGGTTTTTTTTTTCTGCCATAAACCCAAACCAAGACAAAGCAGACTCATAATACAACAGCCTTCTCTTGGCAGATATGTGCATTATGTTTTCCAAAGCCTCTATGGTTCTTCTGCATGCAGTAGAAAAAGGCTGACAAGTTCTGATAAATCTATTCCCAGTGCCTAAGACATGTACAACTTAAGTTTATGGCAAAATAAAAGGTTAAAAAAAGGAAGGCAAAATAAAATATCATTTTCCCTCCTTTAGAAATGAGAGGAACAACAAGAAGTCAGGAAGGAAGAAATGGAAGTGAAAGAAGAAATTTAGAACATGAGAGTAAAAGAGAGCAGAATGCGAACGACACACCTCAGCATTTCTGGAGTTAACAACTCAGGACACTCTTTTGTGGTCTGTATGTCTACATTATGTATTCTCTCCTCTGATGCTTCATGTATGAAGCTGAGCTAAGAAATGTCATGACTGTGGGATGGTTTTGATATTCATGCAGAAAGAGAATTCTCCATTCCTTCCATTGCAACTTACCACTTTTACTTTTTGGCCAGAAACAGCCTGAGTGACAGCTTATTACTGTCCTAAATGGTATCTGACAGATTAAACATGTTACTGGGCTTGTATTTTGTTTCTATGAACACCTGGGAGTGGACAACATTTCTAGACAGTTATGAGGCCACATCTTGAGGCTTTTGTTATTTTTCAAGAAACTGTGTTAACTTAATTGACTACTGAGGATGAGGTAATCCCACTAAACCCACATTAAATACCGTTAACCTGAGAGTATGGCACAAATTGCCTTGTCTTGCTGTTGCTTCTAATTCTAAAAACAGAACTTCATTGGCATGATTTTCAAAAGTGACCTCTATGTTTCAGTTATCTGTACATGTTTAGCTGGGGACAAGGCATTAGGCTTATCTTTCATTTTCTGAATATCCTTTTAATTCCAAACATCAAATCCTTTAAAGTTTCTCTTATTGGATACTCAGAAATGCCAGGTGCTTTTGTGAACTGTGGCCCTAGTCTCAGTAGATATTCACTAAGCTCAAGTTACCATCACTCCTTCTAACTTTCTGTTCACAAATTAAAATTGGTATGACCCAGTTCTTACAAATGTGGCACATGAGATTTACACCCCTCTGCAGAACTGTCTTTGTACAAAAGAAAAACATATCAGAGATGGATATTTCTGTCAGGGAACTCTTGTGACTAGCAACAATTTGGGGGGGTTATAAGATTTGATTTTTTCTCATTGTATTTTATACATTTCTATTGGTCTTTATTATTTTATTATCTATTACTACTATTTAAAAAGACAAAGTCAGAGTGATCGTAAGGTAAAATGCTGCTCGACTCATCCTCTGGAGTAATGTCATTCGGGACTGAAATGCCAGCTTTAACACAAAAATCTTCGCTGCCTCCTGACACTGAGCCGCACTACACCTGCCAGTCTCTCAATAGTCAGTTTTCTTCCTTCTTTTTTTAAAACTAAGCTGAAGCATCTAATTAAGTTTAAAATAGAATGGCCCTGGGAAGAACTCTTCTGAAAGCTGCAGTAGAGATAGCAGCTCATCTTCACTAGGGGCTAAGACTCCCAATACCACGTTCTTTCATGAAATCACAAGAGTTTTATGTAAGCGAAAGTGTGACTTTTGCAAAGCCAGCCGGCACAAAGCAGCCATGTAACTAAAGAAAATAATTTGGTATACACACAGAGGAGAAATTAACTTTGAGGAAGAAAGGGTGCCAGGTAAAATGCAAATAGATGGATGAACAGTATTTGAGCTGGCATGGAGTTCCTAGGCCTGGTTTGGCAATAACATGGTTAAAGGGAGAAGAAAAGTGGTTAATTAGGGTTCAGCACCATGTTATCAAAGTTTCAGCTTTACTTAGTGGCAAAATCTCCACTGTAGTTATCATAGTCAGTGTAAAAGACCCTTTTTCCAAAAGCTTTCTGCATGAGAAATGTTAGGGCCCAGAGGCAAAAGCTTAGATGAGGAATTGTTGGTTGAGTTTGTGCATGAACTATGAAAATCAGTTTCAGCTGCATCCAAAAGGGCTGATCCTAAATGCCTGTGGTACCACTTGAATTCATTAACTTTAGTCAGCAACTCATTGAGGGTCAGATTGTGATTTTGAGGTACAGGCCAAAACCAATGAACAGTATGTCTGAAAGCTATAGTAGAAGAAAGCCCAAGTAATGTAAATCTCTTTTATTCAACTCCTTATACCTAATGAAAAAAAGAGCAATTTCTTGTGTTATGTATTGTTTTCGTCATGCTTTCTTAGCTGTATTAGCTAGCTATTTTCTTCTAATAGTCTAGTATTTGATTTTCATAAAACAAAGGTGTTATAGTACGTAGAGTACTTTTTAACCACCACACAAAAAGAGAATCCTTGATCCCAAAATACCTGTCTATTCAAATGTTGATTTTGTTAAAACTATTAGGATTATGCTTCCTGGATTTTTTTTTTAAATTTACTTTATTATTATTTTTCCCATAGCCAGAGATATTGAAAAAGTCAACAGATGCCTAGAAAAATCCTTGAGAGTTAAAACCAATACACTTGTTTTTGCAATAGGCCTAGAAAAGAAATACTTTTTTTCCCTGAAATTTAACCTGGTATAGAGAAAAAGTACTTAGTAGTAAAAAGAGGAAGCATAATCAAATACCAGTTATCCAGTTCCTCCCTTTAAGTTTGAGCATTTGTATTAATAAGATATATGTGGTGTTTGATATTTCCTCATAAAGATAGCATCTCTAAGTGTATGGAAATACTTTCTAGCGGTTAAAAGGTCTGTTGGGTAGAGAGGAACTGTTCATTGGCAAAGTTCTAATCTCTTGCTTTGGTTCCTCAGGTACCTTTATTAAAAGCTAAAGTTTCCTCCTTTTCTACTCCATAACTATATCAATGATCAAGCAGAATTCAGAGAATGTAGAGAAAAGTACCTACTTTGGAGTGAATGTCAAGAAATTATCTTATTAAATCATAGTGTTGCAGGATGGTGCCAACAATAAACAACAAGGGGGAAAAAATGGTGTTTGCAATATTTAGAAACAGACTATCAAGATAAAATCTGCTTCAACAATAGGCCTACTTATTTGTTCTGCAGAGCTATACTGCACAATTTTAAATTATGTTTCCAAGATAGGCATATTCAAGAAACTTTATAGGAAGGTGATCCCCCAGAACCTGATAGCCTGCAATCATCTGTAAAATCTCTATTAAAAAGACAGTCATCTCGCCTGTGTAATATAAATATCAGCTCGGCAGAAAACAGTAATCTCTTTTTGAAGTGTTTTCCTGACAAAAATTAAAAATTTTAAGCATGGAATACAGTAATGCTAAAGGGAAAAGTCCCCAGTGCAATAACTACTGTGTTCTTAACATCTAATTTAGAGACCGGGGTACAGGACAGATGCAGCTGTCCAACATAATTTCAGACTGTGTGGCTTTGACATTCATATTTCAAGTTTAAATCTAGTAAATTATTACCCATATAGAGAAAATAATTTCCAATATATCTTTCCCAAATACTTTCTCCTTGGAATCCTTTCTCCTTTCTGGCTGAAGATTTGTGATTAGTTCTTCCTCCTGTGTTGGCAATTGACAGTGGTGACAGCAATGTTTCCAGTGACAATATCTCCTTCTTTCACTGTTTTCTTTTTCCTTTTCTTCATAAGGGAGGACTGGGAAATGAGAGGAAGAGAGGATAATAAATATAACATAATAACAGAATGTTCTCTTTCCCTTACATCTACTCATGACTTACAGCAATATCATAGACTTCTCTTTTTATGATAGGATTTCTTTTTTTCAATAATTCTGCTCCCCAGAGAGAAGTATTATAAGTGATTTTTTCCCATATTTGTGCCTAGACATAAAAGTAAATTCTAGGGGTATGTTTAGCAAATGTACTACCAGAACACTATTAATAACGAATGTTGGGTGTTTAGAGAGAAAAAAGGCATGGTAACTACTCCCAGAGGCTGCCATTAAGATGTTCTTTAACAAAACATCTCACCTGGAGAGCTTTCAAATGAATTCCTAAAACTAGCAATCTTTCCTGAGCAATTTCCCTTGTAGGAAATACAAGCATTATATAACACCAAAAGGTAAACTTTTAAAAATTTTGTTTGTTATTATTCTCTGTTCCGGTCCCCTTTTAATTTCTACAACTTTTTTGGAAATTACTTTCTGTGTGGAAAATGCCCCTCACATCAGTGTGCTATCAGTGTTTACACCCCCGGAGCACTGCACTTCATGATGATCCAGCTCAGATCAGCCAGGTGCTGCCCTAGATAGCAGTCTTTCCCTGTGGGCACACCCTGGATTGTAATGTAGGCATGCAACCTACTTTAAAAATTCCCACCCACATACACAGACAAACTCATGGAGTTAGCCTTTTCCTTGCCGAAAGCAAGACTTTTAGGAAACACCCTCACTGGAGTATTCACATTTCTACTTGATAAGCAAGTCAGTTAACAGGGGAGCCTGTAATTTGGTTTAGTGTGACCTAGCTCTCAGATATGCAGCCAGTAATGTTTTTGTTATGTTTATGTTTGGGTTTTGAGGGTTTTTTTTTACTACACAGTAACCATTCTGTGATTCTATTTATTAAGCAAACCTCTGCCTCACTGAAATATTCCTGTTTATTAACTTTCCAAAAGGAAACACAGTTTAACCAATGCAGAAATGTGCAGACTTTTATGGACCATTTATAAAGAAATTGTATGATGTGGTGGGCTAAGTCTAGCTGTATGCCAGCTGCCCACCAGAGCCATTCCATCAGTCCCCTCCTCAGACTGACAGGTGAGAAAAAATCCAAGAGGCTCATAGGATAAGAACAGGGAGAGATCACTCACCAATTACCATTATGGGCAAAACAAATTCAACTCTGGGAAATCAGTTTAATTTATTACGAATCAAATCAGAGTAAGATAATGAGAAATAAAAACAAATTTTGAAAAAACCCAAGCTTCCCTTCAATCCTCCCTTTTTCTCCCAGGCTCAACCTGACTTCCAATCTTTTCTTCTTCCCCAGTGGTGCTGGGGCACAGAGAATGGGGGTTGTGGTCGGTTCATCACGTGTTGTCTCCGCTGCTCCTTCCTCCTCAGGGGGAGGACTCACACTCTTCCCCTGCTCCAACAGGGACACATGAGACAGTCCTCCACAACTTCTCGACTATGAGTCCTTCCCACAGAATGCAGTTCTTCATGTGAATCATCCACAGGGTCACAAATCCTGCCAGCAAACCTGCTCTACTGTGGATTCCTCTTTTCACAGGGCCACGGGTCCTGCCAGGAGACTGCTTCTGCACAGGCTTCCCACAGGGTTACAGCCTCCATTAGGCACAGCCACCTGTTCCAGTATGAGGTCCTACATGAGCTGCAGGTGTATCTCTGCTCCACCATGGACCTCCATGGGCTGTAGGGAGACAACAGGGAGTGCAGGGGTATCTGATCCAATGCCGGCAGCACCTCCTTCCCTTCCTTTACTGACACCGGTGCCTGCAGAGTGGTTTCTCTCACATATTCTCACTCCTCTTTTCAGCTGCAGTTGTGCAGTCTTTTCCCCCCTTAAATATGTTATATCCCAGAGGGTCTGAACTCTCTTACTGAAGCTTGATTTAGAAAAATGAGCATAAGGAAAAACAAAATCCCAAACAAAAACACAAACCACAACACCCATATGAAAGGCTACAGGGGACTTGGATCCTAGACTGCAAAGAGTATGTAGTCAACTATAATGTAACAGTAATGTGATTCTGGTTCTACATGTTAATAAAAATGCTTTAAAACTTCTTACAGGAATCTGTGGGAAATGTTGAACCTAACCTTAGGTTTCAGGATAAAATTCAAACTTAAGCTCTGTTGCCAGTAAGGAAAAGGCCTGCAAAAAGGCAGTAGCTTAAGTAGGACTTGGTAGTATATGGGCCTTCAATGTTTCTGACCTCCATACAAAGCAGTAAATTTCCCTCAACATCATTAATCCTACATAATCCAAATCTCTGTAACAATGCCAATTTTATTGTTTTGATCATTCTCTTGGCAGCACTGTTAGAACTGGTTAGCTACAAATTACTCTGACTGAGCCTCCAAACATGAATATTTTTATGAACTATAAATTATGTTCAAAGACATGTCACTCCTGCTTTCCCAGAACTATACAAAGTTCATTAAACTGTACATAATATGGTGTTAATGCAGTTTCCTTTGATGTCAACAGAGAAAAACACTAGCCATGTGCTCATCGCACTGGTAGGAATTTTGATGAACTGGGAGCACAGACTGACTGCTGTAGTGCTAAAATGTCTTCCCATGCATTCTAGGGCAAGTCAGTAAGTAAATTAGCATGCAGTCATGTAAGTTCTGAGTCAAAAAATGTGCATATTTGGTATAGTTAGGTTTAACTCCTAAGTTTAATCATGGAGAAATATGAGAGGCAGTGGAGGTCCAATGGGAAACTCATGCCATCTTAGTCTGATGTATTCATTACTGCCTTTATGGACTGTGGGGAAAAAAAAAAAAACCTAAATATTTTAGTATAAATTTAATCTAATCAGTTTTAGATGTTTTCTTTAGAATGCTAAAATATTTGCCATGGATAAGCACGTTTATTTCCACTGGAGCCTAGCTTAGAAGCAGCTTTCTACAGATGTGTACACACAGTATCATAGACCTTTTCCAGTGAGATTCCCAATGCTCCTGTTGGCAAAGGTAAAGAAGCCTTCATTCAGCTGACTTGTGTTGCAGATTCTGACTGGTAACTCAGCCTGTGAGGAGACCACCTGTGGAGCAGGGTGCTCTGAATCATGCTGGCAGTCAGGAACTGAGGAACTACCTGTGCTGGTGTAGACACATCCATCATTACAGAAATCGAGGCTGCATGTCTATTGCTGGTTTAAATAATAATTTAAGGTCATAGTCATTTGGTGGCTGTGATTATCAACACTGCCTGAAGATTAGACCAAGCCACATGGATCTCTCAGTTAGAAAATATAGGTAGAGAAAATAAGATACTTATGCTTGAACAGAAATCGTTAAGAAACCAGTTCCCATTTATAACAGATAGGTTATATAGAGGTATTTTTTTCTCAATCATATCTATGATAATTTTTTTTCAAATACTCATCTATAAAGCAGAGAAATTAATATATCCTTTCCCTCATTTTCTTGCAAACTCTTACTGCAGAAAAATGTCTATTGCAATATACAGTTTCTGGACTTATTCTTGTGTATGCACTTCCAGATCTTGTTTAGGAGAAGAAGGTGATTTAGGAATTATGCTAATTATATTTTTTAGTAATTTATTTCATTGATTCAAGGCAAGTGGCGTGGTTTCCCAAGGGCAAACATGCCAGACCAACCTAATGGCCTTGTACAGTGGAGTGAATACATTAGTGTCCAAGGGAAGAGCTACACGTCATCTGTCTGTAAGGCGCTTGACAGGACTTTCTGCAGCATCTAAACTGGAGAGAGGGAAACTTTATGGGTAGACAGTTTGGTGGATAAGGAACTGGTTGAAAGGTTGCATCCAGAATGAAGTGGTTAATGGCTTAATGTCCCAATAGACATCAATGATGAGTTATGTTTCTTGGGATCCGTACTGGGACTAGTACTGTTTGATTTCTTCATCAAGGACATTGACAATGGGGTCAAGAGCACTCCCAGAAAGTTACCTGATGACACCAGCCTATGGTGTGCAGATGACATACCTGAAGGACAAGTTGCCATCCAGAGGCACCTGGACAAACTCAAGATGTGGGCCTCTGTGAAACTCATGAGATTCAACAAGACTAAGTGCAAGGTGCTGCACCTGGGTTGGAGCAATCCCTGGTATCAACACAGGCTGGGAGATTAACAGATCAAGAGCTGTCCTGCAGAGAAGGACTTGGGGGTGCTGCTGGGTGAGGGACTGGACATGATGCAGCAATGTGAGCTTGCAGCCCAGAAAGCCAAACGTGTCCTGGGCTGCATCCAAAGCAGCTTGAGCAGCAGGGCAAGGGAGGGGATTCTGCCCCTCTACTCTGGTCTGGTGAGACCTCACCTGGAGTGTTGCATCCAGCTTTGGGACCTCTGAACAGGAAAGAAATTGACCTATTAGAGTAAGTCCAGAGGAGGGCCGCCAAGATGATCAGAAGGCTGGATCACCTCTCCTATGAAGACAGGCTGAGACAATTGCATTTGTTCAGCCTGGAGAAGAGAAGGCTCTGGGGACATCTTACTGAGGCATTTCAGTACTTCTAGACGGCTTATAAGAAAGACGGGGAACAGACATTTTAGCAAGGCCTGTTTCAGCAGAACAATGAGTGATTGTATTAAACTAGAAGAGGATAAATTAAGCCTGGATATAAGGATGAAATTTTTTACACTGAAGGTGATGAAGCGCTGAAATAGGTGATGAAGCGCTGAAATAGAGAGATGGTTGATGCTCCACCCCTGGAAATATTCAAAGTCAGTCTGGACGGGGCTCTGAGTAACTTGATCTAGTTGAAGATATCCCTGCTTATTGCACAGGGTTGGAATAGATGATCTTTTAAGGTCCCATCCAACCCAAAATATTCTATGATTATTCAGAAAAAAACTCCACATACTATTTATGGATGGAATTTGATGATTAATAGGGCTGTCAGATGGTTCCTCCATTACACAAAGGCACACATGGAGACGGTAGAAGCCTCAGGCCCTTGAGATCAATCCCCTCCCTTTTAAATGCCAAGGTTTTTCTCCCATCCTTAACTTTTATTTTACATAAGTAAGTTACCATCAAAACTGTTTCAGACTAAGATGAAATCTCTGAGCTTTTCCACACAGACCCCAGATGTTGAAACCTATTAGAGCTGTATTCCATTACCACCTTTGCATTCCACTTATCTAGAAGGCTGTAAGAAGCATTTAATTATGTTTTTAACACAGTTTTCTCCTTTACATGAGCACTCTGTTCTTAGCATTTGGAAAGGATTTGTGAAACCTAAAAAATCTTCTATGATTTAAAAAAAAAGCTATTTATATGGTGTCTTTATATGTCCTTCTAGCTACCATCTGCCTGTGTATTGTTTTATTTCCAAAACAAAGGATAAACAGATGATATTGTTTCTTCTGCAGTGTTTATTTACAAAGGTGGGGCTTGCATTATAAAACTAGATGCTGCAAGCACCCTGTAATGCACACACAGCTTGGTGCTTGCTGCCAAGTCTGACTATTCTGAAGAAATTTAAGTTACAATAAAATAAAATATTTAGCAGATGATTTTAAATACCATGTTTCCTGAATGTTTTAATGTTTCACAGCAGGTGTCAGTACTATAAAAGAGTGTGCAAACTTGTTATTTGCACACACAAATATGCATAATCAGATGTTGATGTTCTCATCTGCAGGACTGCTAAGACTTATTTAATGCATATTTATGGTATGGTGTCTGAAATTATACTGGTATACATCTACTTCACATTTAGATTCCAACCTAGTTATGCAAAAATCTATCATCTGCTTGAGCAAGTTCCCTACGTCTTGGCCTTGGATATATATGGACATGACCTGTCTTACTTATCTGACTTCTAGAACAGGTTAATAAAGGGTGAACAGGTCCAAAACAGTGAATAGAGCTGTGGGTCTATAACTTCATTTCCATTAATTAAATGCAGGGAAAGGAAATAGATAGCCCATAATACTGAGACTTCTTAATTTCTTCTTTCTGTCCCCAAAAATAACACAGCTGTGAAATGGTGTATACAAATTCATTTTATAAATCTAGATACCATGTGGACCATGTCATGCAGAGCTGCAACATAGTATTTTACAGCATAGAGTTCATCGGATTATACAGCAATCAATATATTTATACAAAATTTCTAGAGGCATGTACACTTAGACTGGGAAATTTGTACTGAACTGTTCTGATCAGTAGTATGAACAAATAACCTTTTTGAAGGTAAATTCATATTTATGAAGAAGGGACAAGGGTTAGCACATGAGGAATTTCTGTGCTACTGGAATATTAATGGTGGGATGTTTTTACTACACTGTGCCATACAGTAATACACTGCAATTAAAACTGCAACACTGAGCAACAGAATTACCAAATTTGACATACATTGAATATATGTATTGTTTTGGTTATATTTAAGATAAAAATCAATTTTGTTATTATTAGTATCCAAATTTTAAATACTGCTTAAATGGAACCCACGCAAAAATAATTGTATTAATTCCAGTTCTCTTACAGCTTTTTTAATTCCATGGCTTTAATTTTAATACTGCCAAACATTTAGTTATTTACCTCTGACTTTCAAATTATTACAATGTACCTTTTTGCACATTTCTTCAAAGAAACACTCCTCAATTTCTTGTCTGCTTATTTACAATCTGCCCATAATACTGAAAATTGTGGGCTTACAGACTATTCACATTTCAAAGTGCAATTTCAGCTCCATCATTATATATGTTCAGTCTCAAATTGCCAATTCCTTATGTTTCTCTATCAACAAATGGTCAAAAAACAATCAGTCCATTCCATAAACCTTCTCCACATCTCTATAACTGCACACACACAAACACACACATCGTTTATGACAATGACTTTCGTTCTATTTCCTTCCAGAAGGTAATAAGAAAATTGTATTAATTTGATAATTTTGATAAAAATTATTCCTATTGCCACAGCACTCCTGATGGGGACCTTGATCCTGATGGGATCAAGTCTTGAGATAGCATGGCCACCACTTTTAACTTTCAAGATCCTCTAGAGTCATGGGGCACTTTGGTTCTCAGCTATTTTCTCAAATATACGGTAGTGTAACACAGCTGTAAACTGTCTGATCTTTAGTATTCCATTCTGTAAACATTATCTAAGCTTTATATTAACATTTTTACTAAAAATTTATGTGACATCTAGTTAAATAATTTCTTCACTCTGATAAACATCAGCTGTACATCTGCTATCTAACCATAATACACAGGACTGCTAACCCACAACCATGAAAATCAATAAAGTAGAAACACTCACCAGCCTTATTTTTTTAATACCAGAACTACATTTCACTCTTACCTGGTCAAACAAATGGTAAAGAGAGTCTGAAGCAAGTTGTACTTTTAAATTAATATTATTATTTTGTTATTACTTTTTTCTTTTCCTGAAATATTAATGGACAGTGTATTCCTCACTCCTTCATAAAGAACACTGCTTCATTTTCTCCAGACAAGAATCTGGGATTCCTGGTGGAAAACAAGTCAACTATAACCCAGCAATGTGTCCCTGTAGCCAAGAAGTCCAATGGTACCTTGGACTGCATTAGGAACACCATTGCCAGCAGATCAGCGGAGGTGACCTCCTCTACTCAGCCCTTGTGAGGCCTCATCTGGAGTGCTGTGCCTAGTTCTGGGATCCCCAGTTCAAGAAAAAACAAGGAATTACTGGATATGGCCCAAAGGGGAACCACAAAGATGATTAGCGAACTGGAGCATCTCTCTGATGAGAAAAGGCTAAAGGAGCAGAGAAGGTTTAGCCTGAAGAAAAGTCTGAGAGGGAATCTTATCAATGCAAACCAGTGTCTTAATAGAGGGTAAAGAGGATGGGGCCAGGTTCTTTTCAGTGGTGCCCAGTGAGTGACAGGACAAGGGGAAACAGGCTCAAATGAAAACACAGAAGTTCCATATGAATTTGGGGGAAAAAAGATAAATTTACTGTGAGGGTGACAGAGCACTTGAACATGGTGCCCAGAGAGACCATGGAGTCTCCTTGTCCAGAAATATTCAAAACCCTCTCAGATGTGACCCTGTGCAACTTGCTCTAGGTGAACCTGCAGGAGGGTTGGACTAGATGGTCTCTTCCAGAGGTCTCTTCCAACCACTACGTGATTCTGTGATTCTGTGATTCATGTGGAGTGCAACAACATACTGTTAAATAGTTATTGCCTCTGAGATGGCCTATTTTCAGCAGCAAATTAAGTGAATATAGTTTATGGATTCTATTAAGCCTGTCAATAGTTAAAGCTTAAGCATCAAAATGAAAGACACTTGTGAAATACTGATTGTAGTGGAATCAATAGCAATAACCTCATTGACATAAGTGATGTCAGGTTTTTAACCACTATGACATGCAAAATGGCTTTCATTAAAACTACCATAATTATAAGGCTGTTGATGATGCCAAGTCTCAAATTCTTTATTTAGTTGGGTTGAAATCTGGAATAAAGACCTAATAAGACTGAGTACTTCAGAATCTCGACTAACAATAAAAATAAAAATATAGTAACAAATAATAGATTGCATTTACAGCTATACTTTCAGATTTTAGCTACAGGCTACTGTAAGAGTAATGAGAGCCACAAGTAGTAGACTAATGTCCTTATTTCTTGTTAGAATGGTCCAGAAGATGCAGACAGATGAACAAATATCCACAGACAGCTTAACTGATCAGTTTCCCAACCAGCAGATATTCCCTAAGCATGTGTCCTCATTCCAGACTCTGGGACCAGATCCCTGGAGGGCACTTCAAAAGCCAAACAGGCTTCATGGAATGGCTGATAAAAGTCTGCAGAAACCAGCAGGTGATCTATGATTTGGAATGAGCCCAAGATTTCCTATTCATTGGACAGTGGAACTCAGGAACATGGCAATTAATAAATTGCATGAAAACAAAACATTATTTTATTCTCCTTTGGATCATGACTCTGATGTTATCTAGCAACACAGCAGTTTTTTCTTTTGTTTTGATTTCATTTCTGCCCTAACAAATGCAGAAAACAGCTCTTTGCTTCTTTCAGATATGAGTTATGACAATTCATCAGGAATGAAAAGCTCTAGCTATGCTTATCTGAAGTTTCTGACATCAACACTTCTTCTTTAAGGACCTGCTGCTGCAGTCCACAATAGCATGGTCTCCAGCATACATGTTCCTTCTTATACTGCAGACTGTGTAGATCTGGTACTGAAGAGTAGTCAGTTCTCAGGACAGATGCCTTTTTCCTCCAAATTCCTCCTTAAAAGTCACCTCTATGGTAATGCATTAAAAAACTCACATTCTGATAGGGGCTATAGAAGGTCACTGGGTTGGTCAGGCAAGACTTTACCTGGGTGAAGCCGTGCTGGCTGTCCTGAATCACCTCTCTGTCTTCTATGTGCCTTAGCAAAGCTTCCAGGAGGATTTGTCCCATGGCCTTCCCAGACACGGAGGTGAAGCTGAGAGGTCAGTAGTTCCCAGGATTTTCCTTTTTACCTTTTTAAAGATAAGTGCAATGTTTCCCTTTCTCCAGTCACTTGGGACTTCACCTGACTGCCATGACTTTCCAAAATCATGGAGAGTGCCTTGACAACCACATCAGTCAATTCCCTCAGGACTCTGGATGCGTCTCATCCGATGCTATAGACTTATGCACATTCAAGTTCCTTGGGTAGTCATGAATCTGATCTTTGCTGCTCTCCCAGTCCCCATCCTGCTGTCCATCCACTTGAGCTGGGGGAAGAAAGAGAAAGGAGTAAGGACTTTCATAGTGATAATGTTTGTATCTCCAAGTAACTGTTACACACAATGAAGCCCTACTTTTCTGGACATGACTGATTCCCCGCCCGTGGGGAAGTAGTGAATGAATTCCTTGTTCTTTTGTTGTGTGCCTGGCCTTTGTTTTATCTATTAAACTGTCTTTGTCTCAACTCAAGAGATTTCTTGTGCTTGCTCTTCTTATTCTCTCTCCCATGTCCCTGGAGGACAGTGAGCCAGTGGTGGTGTGGGGCTGAGCGGCTGGCTAGGGTTAAACTACAACTATCTATAAACTGTGCACACATTGTGTCTGTGCTAAAATATCCTATTATTCTTGCTCTTTTTTTTTGATCCTTATATAATGTGATGTCTTTAAATTTTAAAGTCTATAGAGCAAGGAGGTTTTGTGAATGGGTCAGTAAGTGTAGTATCATTCTGGTGCCAAGTAATACCCTCTAACACAAGAACAGATTCAGCAGAGTCCCTTGTGAAAGAATGAGTGCTTGGCAAAATTCAAGATATTCCCATCTGTCACATACGTGCCTCTTTCATATAAATAACACTGTGTGTGTGTATGTTCATGCAAGTGAAATTTTATAGACACACACACACACACACACACACACACACACACACACACACACACACACACACATTACTCTCAATAAGGCTGATTCTTCTAAATCTTGTTGCAAAAAAAGTGGTACTAAACGATAATAATAAGCTCATAGGAAGTTAAGAAGTTGTCTGTCCTAAAACTCTCCTGAAAGTCTTGACCCAAAGACTTAATACTCAGAGGTCATTCTGGCCTTACTCAATCAGAACATCTGACTACATTCGAATGTGTTTATATATATATACCTCACTTCCTTCCACAAGTGAGACAGGATATATTTTACCGATAGGGATACATTTAATTTCCTTCTCCAAGGGACTGAGGGGCCAACAAAGAGGGCTGCAGCCCAGAAAGACAACAGTGTCCTCGTCTGCATCAAATGGAGGACGAGGGAGGTGTTTCTCTCCCTCTACTGTTACATGAGACCCCATCTGGGTATTGCATCCAGCTCTGTGGTCTCAAACATAAGGACATGGACCTGTTAGAGCAAGTCCAGAGGAGGGCCAGAAAGGTGATCAGAGGCCTGGAGTACCTCTCCTATGAAGATAAACTAGGACAGTTGGGATTGTTCAGCCTGATTCTTCTAAATCTTGTTGGAGAATTGAAGAAGAAAGGGCTCTGAGTAACATTATAGCAACCTTTTAGTTTCTAAAGGGGGCTAGAAGAAAGCTGGAGAGAGACCTTTTACAAGAGCATGTAGTGAAGTTATGATATTCTATCCCTGGAAGCACTGGACAGGGTTTTGAGCAACCTGGTCAAGTGAAAAATGTCCCTGCCATGACAGGGGGGTTGGAACTAGATGATCCTTAGGGTCACTTCCAACCCAAACTATTCTGTAGTTCTATGACATTTCTTGATATAGAACTATCCTTCCACTAGGTTGAAATCCTTTTATTCCCAGTTGTCAAGGAATTAAAATATGAGCAATTCTAGTGCAATTAATAGAATAAAAACTCCATGATTTGGCTTAAATAACTTTTTTTTTTAATTATTTTTCTTTTTTCACAAATCCATATTCCATCACACATATCTGTCCAGTGGTAGCAAAGCCTTTCAGAGACTCTTAGTAATGACCTTATGCAAACACAATTAAAACCAATAAAGTAGAATGCAGCACACCAGAAATAATTCCGTCCCTAAAGCTATAGCTATCATTTAATGTAGCATATGGCTAACAGAATTGGAGTAAAATGCTAATTTTCCCTCTCTTTACTTTTGCAGAATAACAGAGACTGCAATGACCTATATTTAGAGAACACAAGGAGTCAAAGTCATTGGTGGTGTTTGTCTGCTTGTATGAGTCAAAATCAAATCAGAGCTGCAAGTGATATGGGAAAATCGGTGCAGGAAGAAAAGCTAGTGTTTTTCAGTTTTTCAAATCTGCATTTCAAGGAACTAATGTTATTATCATTATATGATAAATGTCATCTGTCTATCTAGATTACAAAAATTTTTTTTAAATAAGAAGAATGATGACGAAATGGGGTAGTTCTTTTCTGAAGTGCATTATAAGGATGTTTCTTTGGTTCTATTGCCCTCCTGTTATTTGAGATTTCACTTCAGGTTTTTCAATTAAAGATGTACATTGATTGCAAGCTAAATTTACTTTAACATGATGCCTTTCATCTGATTTTATGATAAGCATCGATTTTTATTTAACATCTACTGTTTGGTTTCAATAAAACTAATAATGAATGTTGTTGATGCATGTTATTTATATTAGACCTGAGTTTTATAGCTTGGAGACTTTGTTGAAAACATGTGCTATGTTAATAAAAATTCTGACTTGCTCATCCAGTTCAGTTGTCAGGTATGGAAATGTTCCTGCTGTTGCCAGAGCAACTTTAAGATTACAGCTTTACACTGGAGGGTGCAGGTATTTCAAAAAGAATGTGTCTGTTTATCTGCTGTTTGACTTTTTTAAAGTGGCATATTAATCCTCTGCATTTTATTTATTTATTATTTGCTTTTGCTACAGCATGTGACTGCAAAGTCACAGGTACCCTATTGAGCAGGTAGATCATGTGGATATGTGCAACTCCCTTCAGGGGTGTTCTCACTTTACAAGCTTTCTTTCACCACATCTATATTATGCCATAAGAGTTGCACATACCCACATTGTCTACCAGCTCAATACCTTTCAGCCTGAATTGTGGCCATCCAGATGCTAGCAGGAAAATCTGAGATAATCAATACCTTCTGTAGGTTTTTTTTCCCAGACACACACAGCTGATCTAGAAAACTTCTACTCTGTTTTCCCTTCTATGGCTGGAGCCAAACACAGTAAAGGACCAGGGATCATCCATAGAAGAGAAGGTTCTTAGAGTGTCTGCTCCAGGACAGAGAGGTAAACTTTTTCAGTCATGATGCTCAGAAAGGAAATATAAGGAATAACATCTCAAGAGATCTCTTGGGTTTAGATTCTCTCAAACTCTAGAGATAAGGTGCCATGATGATATGATTTGACCAAAGAGAATTTCTATCCAGTAGAAATCATGTAACAAAAACACACTGTAGCACTGCTCTCAGGTTTCTTTGTCCTGAAGGCCCACATAAATTCATGAGTCTAAATCATGCTTTCAGTACTCTAGTGTGAATCACAAACAATTTCACTGAAATGTCAGTCCAATTACAAGTAACACACACTGTAAATGCAAGAACTGCTCATAAACTAAGTTTTGCAAAAAAATCTGAAATCTTTTTTATCTGTTGTGAACAAATATCATATAAGACATACTAGTTCAGTGTTCACATATATTGTACATAAATTATTATTTGGTAATCATTTGTTTGAACTATGATTAGGCACTGTTTATAAATCAGAAGGTACTATTTGCCTGTCCTAATAGAAGAATGCAATTTATTAGACCAGATACCAGAGAATGACAGCATCTGAAGAAATGAATTTTCAGGTAAAAGCCACTAATGAAAAATTAGTGATGATTTCAGATAGTACAAAAAATGCCATTTTTAAGCTACATCCTTGGAAAAAGATGAATCACAAATAAAAATAAAAGTAATTTTGAAAAAAGAATTGCTAAAAAATCACCATAAGCTACTCCAGAATATTTGGTTGATAATAAATATGGATAAAATTATCCTATTAATGTACGGCTAATTGTATGAACCTGTAAGCTTTGTAAAAATGTATTGCTAGCAAAGCGGACATTACTTTAGCAAAAATGAGACTCCAATAAAACTCTACCTGATGACATAATGAGTTTCTTTGAAATACAAACCCGAGTTTGGCATATCCTGACTATGCTTAAATAAAACAAATGCAAAAAAAAAAAAAAAAAAAAAAAAGAAAGAAAATAAAATGTATACCTTCTTTTTGCCTTGGGTTTGGTTTTTTTTTCATTTTATTTTTTCTTCTTTAAGATGGTTGACTAAATGGTCATTATTTTCATTACTGTACTCATCTTAGAGGACTGTTCCTTATTTTGAAGTCTTTGTCTGTTTAGAATACAGAGTCCTAGAGGTCACTTATGATGAAAGAATCTTTGAACATACACTATCTACAGACACAGAATTAGAAGATTAGAAGTGTCATTTCTAGAAGTACATATTGACAGAAGACTGCTATTTTTTTAGCCTAATTTTGTTTTGAGAAACTGTTTAATACAGCACTGTCTATCAAGTGGATATAGAGGGCCTAAATATGAAAGATAATTTGAAAGCACTTGATGTCAGTGTTATGTCACTTACCAATTACAGTATATTGAAAGCATTCTGAATGACATATGTTCAAATTTTTTCAACAAAAATACTGCAAACAGAGATGTGTATCTGATGAACTGTTTTTATCTTCATTTTCTTAAAAAACAAGTTTATGTAATTATCTGTCTTCATGTGATTGCATGTGCTTGTCTGTCCCACTGTATTTTATTTATGAAAAATGTTTTTGAGCTCATTGGCAGATTTGAAACAATAAAGAAAAAAACACATAAATATAATGAAATTCCCCAAAGTTTTGTGAAAATAAGCAGTGGAGTAAAGGAAAGAAATTCAGTGAGTTCAACAGCTTTCTATTAAACCACAGAGAGCATATATTTATAATGCCCCATTCACTGAATAGAGCAACACTCAATGCTTGCAGGTCACAAATCTAAAAAAAATAACAAACACTTCATTAGTACCATGCCCATGAAGCAATTTCTTTATAGCTTTTGTGAACATTGTTCTACAAGGAATACTACATTTGCAAAACTCTTGTGACTGTAGTCTGTTAAATACTTCATTTTTAGTTTTCCAACAAAAGAAATATATGTGAAGTAAAAGTGTGCATATATGAGAATAATTGAAATAGACATGTAACCGCATGCATGCACACGTCAATACAAAACTTGAAGCTGAATTTTTTATGACTTCCAAATTGGATTTCAGGATTTCTCTATTAATTTAATGACACATATAGGTGTGGTGGCTTTATAATTTCTATTTTTACTATCATACTATTTATGGGAACAAATTATTCCAGGAAAAAGAGCAACTTCACCAAATACTGATCTGCACAATTTCCTTCTTATTTTCCTCGGCTTTTTTCTTTTTACTTATTTTTTCTGCCACAAGGTCATGATCTGATTGTATGGTTTGTAAGCACACAAGCCAAACATGAAACCACTTGAAACATAATATCCAAGTCAATAGTCTTACATTCGATCAAAAAAAAAAAAATAAAGGCAGCTTTGAATTAAACATTAATCATTTATAACTCTTTCAATAGACTCTTCAGTTGGCCTTGAAGGGCATTTCAAAATAGTAAAAGATGTGTGTGATATTAAAAAAGAATCTGATTCTTTTTCAATACTGAAACTATTCTGGAAAAAATTAACTGAGTAGTAAAGGTTTCATTTCAGATCAAACCAGGGAAAAAATGAAATCTCCCTTTCTCCAGTAAAGGAACAATCCAAAAGGAGTATTTCTAAGGCTTCGGATGTCTAACCCTAACCCTATATAAATAGATACATGGACATGGAGATATATGTATACACACACACACATTTAAAAGATCTTGACAGGCCAGTAACTGAATGATTGTTCAGTATTATTAGTGATTTATCATTATTCTAGATAAAATCCTACAAAATATCCAAAACCAAATGCTCTCAAGTGAGGTGTTTGCATTTTAACACTTCTAGAAGTGAATTCACTATCTTTAATGACTTTTTTCCTGTAAAATTGATCAATTATTTTAATCCTTCAGCAGAGACATGAACTTCTGAGAATCTGACATTATTTTTCAGAAATATATTTTTAAAGTTATTTATCACCATGGTCTTAAGAAGTATTTAGGACTCAGCTCCTTTTCCAAGGCCTGATACATTGTGGTAAGTTCAGTTAAAGATCATGGGAGCAATAAAATAGAGTTTAGGGTCTGAGTTTTATTATAATAAACAAATACCTGATAAATAAAGTTTGATTCGGTTGCCACAGAAAGGTATCTAATGCTGTTTGAGATGCAATGAGGATATATAGTTGGATATCTCAGTCCTTTGAATAAAAAATATTTTGGTACATAAATAGGGGTTCTACAGGCTGGAGTAGAATCTCACCCCTTACAGCTTGGTAAGATTCACTTCATTATTATATTTTCAGCACAATATCCTCAAAGAAATTGTACTGCTCTCTATCAGCCATGCCAGCCTCGTCAAGTGCTAACACCGTATGGTTTATCTCAGACTAGTTATCTTCTGTTCTGGGATTCATTGCACTACTTCAGATAATAAAATTGTAGACATCTGCATGTGAGCTAGTCACAACATTTTCAGTAAATAATTTAGGGTACAAATTATCTTATCAACAGGAGTATGCGTACTAAGGCCCGTGTCTTAGAAGTTCTGGCCTTTATCATTTACTGTATTGATAGGGTAGCCCACTGATCTGCAGACATATAAGAGATGTCGTATGGATCCCAGGTACAAAAATCTTTTACTCTTCAGTGGCATAGATATAGATATAGATATAGATATAGATATAAAATATCGATATAGATAGATAGATATAACATGGATATATATATATATATATATTTGTGCCTCAGTCCTAGTCTTTTCATGCTCAAGAGGATAGGCGCCTATGTCAATTGTGGGTCTGAATGCTCAATTCACCAGCAATTAAGTTTTAACTGAAATTAGAGCCCTAGTTTGAAATTACTGGGAGCTAGCTGACTATGCCTTAAAGCTCTGACTGCTAAAATCTCTATTATACATAGAACCTGGAAGACAAGCACAAAGCAAGGAATAATTGGCTATGTCTCGCTCAGTCAACCAGAGGCAGAATTGATGATGTCTGAGACTGCTAAATAAAAAACCAGGGACCTATCTATCTCTGCTCCTCATGCCAGGTGTCACAAAGTGACTTAAGAAGTTATATTGCTTAAGGACATACCTCTTCAGAGCTGACAAGAGAAAACTGGAGAGGAAACTGAAGTCCTTGACACCTCACCGCATACACTGCTTTCTGTTATCTCATTTCATGGCAATGTTGTGAATTTCCATAACATTCTGTTTCTCTCCCTCTAAAGGTCTAGCCATCAGCTAGACAAGTGTGGATATAAACTAGTTGATAACTACTTGGCCTCGAGGAGAGAGGTTGGTCTTTGACTCACTTTTATTAAGCAGTTTAGGCAAAGAGACATTTCTATCTTTAATCCATTGCTTTTTAATGTGGACCAGAACATTAGTAAGACAGCGGCTTCTACCAATCTTCTCTATGAACAAAATGTCTCCAGGGAAAAAGACTGAAAACAATCTTCTGCTTTTTCAACAGTCACAGAAGGTTATACTTACAAAATGTTCATGTAATTGCACAAAACATGAGACTCTAATTCTTTCTCTTTCACTGACGACTTTGCCTGACAACTTTGCTAGCTTCTATGGAAATTTTCTCAGCAAATTTCACAAGCTAATTTGTGAAGAGGATCAAAAGACTGAACAGCACAATACTGGAATATAAATTGCAAGAAAAAAATCTATTATTTTTTCAGATCTTCTGCTTAAATTTTCAGATGCAACACTTACACCCTGATTCTGCAGATGTATTGCAAATTTGCTTTCTCATAATTATGAGCTGTTAACTAGCAATTGTACTAAGTCAGTTCAAAGCCACTTCTCTAATCAAATCTTGCTGATTCTTATTATGTATTGTTTTCTGCTACCACAGCTATGGTCACATTTGCAGTCCATATTGTCCACACAAATGCTTTCATGGTCATTAAACTTACTTAATTTATTAATACAATTATAAGAGGTATCGTCTTAATACTTCCAAAACAGTGGGCTCAGATTCCTGGCATTTCTCAGACTTCCTTCTGTTACACTTGCTTTCTGATTTTGCTTAAAGCTGCTCTTCCATCTGTTTCTACAAACAGTCATGTAATTTCAGGTATTAAACATCACATATTTTATTAACTGGCAATATACTACATGTTCTTAGCTTGGCAAATTCTTTAAAACATGAGAAAATGCATTTTGCAAAATAGGACTGAGTACTTCAGTAGTAGAAGTAGCAGTCACTCTATTAAGGACAGAAATGATTCAGTAGACAGTAAATAGAAGTGCACATTTCTTTGTTGTCTTGGGTTCTGAAGAGTTTCCAGTCTGACCACAAAGATAGAGGAGAAAATATTACTTAGAAAAAATAAATCATGTGACAACGGCAAAAATACAGGGTTTGTTTCTTTTCTTATTATGGAAAGAATATACAGATTAAAAAAAACCCCAAAACCAAAACACTCTGGAAAAAAATGGAAAGTAGAAACTATGTGCAAAAGAGGAAAGATCAGGTAATGAAGTTGATGTGAAGAGACTTAAAGAAAGGTGAAGCAAAGGTACCAAGTCACTGCAGTTCTAGGAGGATATCTACACAAAAAAAGTGTCCTCACACTGTAAGCCTTTCATGAAATATTGGAACTGACTCAGGAGGTACTGCGGCTTAGATTATACTTGGTGATGTACCAAACAACCAAATAAACAGTCACTCTGTATCTTCCACAGGTTACTGACATGCAGCAGAGGGAAAATCCAGAGCTGTTTCCTGTAGAAAACTTGGCCAAAAATGAAGTTAAGGGGGAAAGTGTAAATATAAAGGAAGTGGGAAGCTTATCAGAAATTATGTGACAAAAAAAATACTCTTTTTTTGTAGATAGAGTTTTGGACAAGAGTTTTACCTTTTAAGGTGCTTAATTTCTTTCTAATTTCTGACGTAAAACCTCCTTGGTGTGTGAATTTCTTCAATCTATGAAGATGGCCTGAGTATGCTGTCCTCTAGTACCCATGCTCTCAAAATTATTTGAGTGCTAAAGTCTGCATTCATCAAGATTTTGTTCTTTCAAAATTCTGTAAATTCAATTCTAGATGGCCATCTCATATTCATTGCACAGACTCACAAATTAATTGGTTCAGTAATAATCACTACTTGGTCCAGGTGGAAACTTTCTTATTTGAGTTTATCTTAAATGTAGTTGGAACAGGCAGCATCACTTTTCTTTTGCAGTGTCCAGAACTGCAAGAAAATACTCTTCATATTGGACTGTAGAATGGTTCTTTTTTTTTCATACTACTTCTCTGTTCCAAATAGACAAGTTTTTTCCTCAAGTTTTAACTAGAGAAAGAATATGTTCACATTCCTCTCTAAATATTATATCCATTAGGATTTGCTTTTGGAGATGTAACTTAAGTATTTTCAAACAAAGTAAGAATTGCAATATGAATATACAATTTAATTTTTTAAACTTTTGTCTACTAGGCTGTGAGAGCAGAGGGAGGTACAACTTCTTCTTCTGTCACAGTCTAGAAGAGAAACTGTTTTAAGTATCTAATCCCAGAGTAATATTCAAGACTATGAAACTGGTAGAACTCCTAATAACTTTATAAGTTAAAATGCATTTTCATCATCACTCCATATCTCTTACATAAGGTGGCTTATGCTTCTTTATGTTGTATTTTGTACATCTCATTTTAAGGTATTCAAATTTTTTGAGTGCCTGAGTTTGCAGTAGAGAAATCAGAAGACAGAGACATGTTGAAAGTTTGGCTCATTGTTCAAATACCAAATCCATTTAATCTCTAATTCTCAGGAACTGGTTGCACAGAAGGTATAGTCAAAAACATCTATCAATATTATGATTAATATAATCATTCATAAAGGTTTCTTTATACACACAATGCAATACCACATGTATATACTGCAGATTCATTTTCAGGAGCTTTCTTTTCCATTCATCAGTGGTTTAACAATGTACAAATCTGTGGTGCCTTTAAATAATTGTGGGTGTTTGTTTAATTTTTAATAGATAAGGTATAATTAATATGCAAATTCTTTTTATTTTTTTGTGGGGAGAGAGGCATGTTGGTATTTTAAAGACCAGTGTGTGAGCCATGGGACAGTGATAGGATAAATATCAGGAGAGTTCATTTGTGTGTGTTCCGAGGGAATGAAATTACAAAATTCTCTGTCTCTTACTGCTAAAAAAGTGTGCAAAATTAGGCATCAGAAAGCAGCTCCGGAAACAGCAGGAATTAAGGTATAAATGCAAACAAGAGATGGGAAGAAAGACTTGAATGGTTTCCCTGTAGTCAAGCATGGTAGCAAAACCATACAGGAGAGAGCAGGACAAAAAAATCTAAGTAATATATGAGATGATAAACATCTAAGCTAAGATTCTTATTTGTAATACTAGTGTTGACCCCAGAAGAAGTAAGGAAAACTTTAATGTGCTCTGTTTCACACGATTTGTATTAACTTCACAAAGGCTAGTACTCCCTGGAATAGTTACTAAATAATACTTATTCACAGCTGTAATGTTTACACTATTCTCATATATTTAGACACTAGTAGAAGACATTTACTATTATAAAAGTATTAAAATTTGAGCTACTGACTCAGAGTTTGGAGGCTTTTGGAAACAGGTGATATTGAAAATGAGCATTTGAACATTATTTTCTCTGGCACTTAATTTTGTTCTGGCTGTCTTGAAGGTTTGAATACAAAACTGTAGAACATTATCTAAAGCATGCCAGTTGAACAAGTTTTTAAAAAGTATCTGCTTCTCTGGGTCAATACAGCTATTAGCTTTTGAGTCAAATCCGCTACATGATTGCTTCGCACTTCATTCTTCTATGACATAAGTGTCGTTCTCCTGAGATAAATGAAGTTTATTGTCTCTATTCTGCAAGAAACTCCACTGAGTTGGACTCCTGTGCCCACATAAAGCCAAAGGTCTGATGAAAGTCTTGGTTAAGGAAATTGCCCTGGAGCTGGGAGAGGGAAATTGAACTACTCATATGAAAGAATTTGGTTATGAGAGCTCTTCCTCAAGCCACTTGGTCTTGTCAGGGTTAGCTATCAGAGCTATCAAGGTTTTAGGGGTTTTAATGTCATAAAAACCCTGTATATGACTGAAGATTTCATACCTTTTACTCAACAACAATCCTATTTCTACAGATATGACCATTGTTCATAAGCAGAAAATATCTTCTAGTTGTGAGGCTTCACTACTGAGCATGCACCTCAGACTGCATCTGGTAAAAAACCAGCTGTAGAAATTATCCAGAAAAAAATATTACATTGTTGCAAAGACTGAGAAAAACCCATGCAGGTTTAAGCTTCACTATATAGATGGAATAACTCTCAAATATCCTTTTAAGACAAGACTCCTAGGATATAGCAAGACTAAGAACTCACAGCACCATGAATCCACTGGCAACACTTTCTGAAGCACTGGGGAAGAGAGGGTATTTTGAAACTAGTGGGTAAGCACAGCATTGCCAGATCTTCACCAGAACATATTGCTCCTAAGGGATCAAGGGATCAATAATACTTATGAAAGCTGACCACTATCATAAGTAACAAATTCTTGAGAATTCTAGGGTTTCATCAGTGCTCCTGTAATGCCTTGCTTATTACAGTGATCACTAGAAAACACTTCATCGATGCCTTGGGTATCAACTGTCTACCTGGACTGTGAAGATTCTGAGGGATCACATGCTGCTATGCTTCAAGAACCTGAGATATGTCCTAGGGAGCTCGAAATTTGTAAAGGCTCCTTCTGCCCTGTTTGATTATTTGTCAAGCCCTTGGGTAAGGACCACTTAGTTATTAAAAAAAGACTAAAAAAACTGCTTGGCAGGGAATATAAAACCCATTGTCATGTCTATCACTGCAATCAAAAGCAGATGAGTACAGAGCACCAGGCAACCTGGGATGATACTTCCACCACATATTTTTCTAGGCTTCAAGTCTTTGCAACACAAGAACTCCTTGACCCAAAAATTGTTTTCATGTTTTCAGTAATCCTCAGTGTATTTCTTCTGTATGAACTTGTTCAGTCTCCCTCAAAATGTATGAAAACATCCAGCATTTTTAACAGGGAATTTTGTACTTAGATGGCACTTTTTTGTAAAAAAACCTAGTAATTCTTAACCCAGACAAAGCTGAAGAAAATATGAAAATAGATAAATAAAGGTATTTATTCATAAAAACCACTGTGATTTTTTGCTGCACATCACCCTAGCAAAACAGATGCATAGGTGAGAAAGGGAAGGAAAAACAGTTAATTTACTAGCTAGATTAATAAGGAAGTTCTTGCAAAATTAAAAAAAAAATCATAAATGTCTTTTTGTTTATATGCCTTAGATCTCAGAGACAGAAACACTCTAGGGTAGAAAGTCTCCTATTCAGAATCCTTCCATTTGTCTGCAGTTTATTTAATGTTTTTCTCCAAAGCTAGTTTGCTTCTTATATTTCTCAGAGACAGCCCACCCATGCTCCTTAATTGAAATCTGGCTCACTTTCAAACTCTCTTAGAATATTTTTCTTTTTTTAAAAGGTGTCACTTCCTTGACTTGACTTACCAGTTAACTTCAAGTTATAAAATTCTTCCTTCCTCTTTGTGACATGACGTACTAACATGCTCAATTATGACCCTAATTCTGGCTCTTATTTCTTATTTGCAAAGATAAACCCACACATTTTACTTCTGGCCTTCATCTGACAGCATGCATGATTGTTTATAATGATTGTACCATTTGTCAAGCTTGCTGTGGAAAAATTTAAAATGCATTTTGAGTGGACTTTAATACCTAGATGTGCAGACTGTTTGAACTCTCTGTTACAGCATCACACAGAAGGATTATAAATTCTGCCACATGGATTAAAAATTTTCCTAGTACCATTAGAAAGGACTTATGGTAAATGTTAAGATCATTCTAGTTTTTAGTTTCATGGCTAAATCTGCAGCTGCTGTGTAGTAATTTGGTCTTAAATTGGTCTATTATTAAGTCATTCACACTGATAGTGAGAACTTCAGTGATTCCTTTGTAGCTTTTGCAGCCAAAAATAAATTGGTCAGAAATGCAAAACAACATATTCTGGAGCATAGAAGGACCACTTCTTGACTGAGTTAGAAAAATACATCTCTGTTATGCTGCAACTTCATCCCCTGCTTTCCTTCTCTTTTCACTATTATTAACAAAAATGGGAGAAAGAAAAGAGAGAAGAGAAAACAGAAAACATGGAAATTACATAAAGGAAGGTTTTGCCAAGGAGAAACATTCAAAAAATCATATTAATATTATTAAATTAAATTAAATCTACCAAAAGAGAATTTAAAAATTTTAAAATCTTTCATGCCACTCTTTCATTACCTAACAGGTGTATTAAATGTTGCTCAAGAGAACTGAAAACAAGAAAATAAAGTGTTTGAAACGGGATCTGGCTATACATTGATCTGTATGGCAGTAATATCTGTTAGAATACAGTGACGATTTGTTTTCAGCTGGCAACAATATTGACATGTGACGTATGTGGCCCCTGCACATACGTATGTTCATATTAAAAAAATACATCCCCTCCTCCAAAGACTGATTCTGAGAAAACAGTCCATCCACAATCATTCTCATGACTTTTTTCACGATCATAAGGTTGTTCTTTCCTCCATACATGTCACAGAAGCCAGTGAAGTTTAACTAGGAAAAAATGAGAATAAAATATGAATCGAGGGCTTCCAGAACATGTAGACTTGTTCAGAAAATGTGACACTTCATCTGTACTCAGTGACAACCCAGCAAAAACTAGCAGGAGCTGAAGAAGAAGATTCCTTCCTTTGACCCTAGATATTGGCCAAGCCCTTAAGAAATTTCTACTGAAATAAAATACTACTTACATTCATGAGTAATAAAACCTTAAGTAAGGATTTATCTTGAGCAGTCGTGGTGATATATGATCAGAAGAATACACACAGATTTCCAGGGCATGTTAACATGATCCGTATCTGAAAATGCCCTCACTGCAGAAATATAAACTAAAATATTATGAAAATTAAAGTCATTGTATCTATTTAAGGTAACACCAACAAGTATACTCAGCAAGGCTCTTAGTAAAAATGGTTACTTTAACTGAAAGTTTAAGTGGAAGCAACTACCACTTGAATAATGCATGATTCTGGTAATTGTGTAGAAACAGTCTTTCATTGTCTAATGTAATTTAAACATGTGGTATAAAATACATAAAAAGCCACTGAAATTACTGGCATGTAGAACAACCTGGTGATTTTCAAACTCAAAAGAAATATCTAAGTCACTAAATATGAAGCATTATATTTTTCATATCATACATATGATATTTTATTGACATATCAAAGAAAAAGACTAGAAATTATTATATAGAAATAAGAAAACCCTTTTTAATGCAAATTACACCAGTAACTAATATTCCATATAAAACAGATTAGTATGCTTTTTTAAAATTTAAAATTCAAATAACTGAATGAATTTTATTCCCCACAAATTTTGCATCTATAACAAGAGACAGAGGAAAACAGCTTTCATAACACATTCTCAATTTTCTTTGATACAAATTATTGTAAAATTATTGTACAAATTATTTTACAATAAGCAAAAATCATCTACTTTTTTGATAAGTCCTTTAATATCTCTCCACTGAATCTGATCTTCTTTAGCTGAATTTGATCTACATGTGTAGAATCTCTGCATAACAAATCTCTTAAGGTTAAGAGAGCTCCAAAGAGAAAAGCTTTATTCTTTACACAAGGTTATTGATTTCAAATATAATCCCCTTGGTTTTAACTGCCTTTTCAAAATTCTCTTCCTAACATTTTCAGAAGAAAATTGCTCACTTTCTTCAGAGTTGTGGGTCCCATCTAATTCAGGATATTCTGTGATTATATTTAGTATATATATATGTTCTAATATTTTATATATAAATACATTCTATCAATATACTAGAATAGTTTCCATATTCTGCTAGATGCCAAGGGTAGTATGGTGTCAGAGGAAGACAAAAAAGGCTGAGGTACTTATTGCCATCTTTGCCCCTGTCTTTAATACCAAAACCAGTTGTCCTCGGGATACTCAGCTCCCAGAGCTGGAAGTTAGTGGCCCCATTAATCCAGGAGGAAATGGCTAGTGATCTGCTATGTAAATTAGACAGCCATCCAACTACGGGCCTGGATGGGATGAACCCAAGAGTAATGAAGGAGCTGGCAAAAGAGCTCACCAATCCAATTTCTGTCATTTACCAACAGTCCTGGATATCTGGAGAAGTTTCCCAGAGAGGTGGTGGAGTCTCTGGAAGTGTCCAAAAAGTGTCAGGATGTGACACTTAGGGATATGGTTTAGGGGTGATTATGGTGGTGTGAGGTTGGCAGTTGGAGTAGATGATCTTGAAGGCCTCTTCCAGCCTTAATTAATCTGTGATTTTGTGAAGACTGAAATACAAATAATTTTTTTTTTTTTGGTCATGTAGCAGAATACAATACAGGTATATTTAGAGAAATTAGACTGCATTTTGAGTAAATGGAGTTTGCTATGCACTTGTTTCTTTGCTTGGGTTTTTGTTTTTCCCAAAGGGAGTTTTATAATCCTATCTGTCTAAGATGTGAGCTCCACATTTAGATGTGAGTGCCTCTGTCTGTTTGTGTATAATAAACCAAGATTTTCAGCTACTAAAACCTTGCAATTAATTCATTTGGTTGTTTAGCATTTTTGGAATTCAGGCCTTCACTTTAAATTTGTAAATGCTAATTTAGGATATTAATTGCAGACATTTATTTCTGAAAGCAGTCAAAATTTTCTAAAATAAAAAAGGTAGGCATTGGGGATCGCACGCACTTATGTTAGATATTTTTGCCCACTGCCTATAGAGGAAAGGTAGTCCTCATTATCTGGTCATCTAATTAGCTGAATCTCTTTCACTGAGTTTATAGGGAAGAAAATGACAATAGTACATTTTCTTTTTCAGTGTGCTCAATTTCTGTCTAAGAGGCAAGCCATGAGAGAGGACTGTCCAAGAATTTGCACGATTTCTAGAACATTTACAATTTCTAGAGCATTTGTCTCTGAAGCAGAAATCTCACAATCTGAACTTTGGGCAGCTTGCATGTACAAACTCAAAGAACTATATCCAAGTCTGTGCAGACTTGAAATCACTTCCCCATGGGCAAAAGATATCTTGCCTGTCATGCCATGAAATACCTTGCGTAGAAACCTCTTTTACCTTTCAGATGGAGGTGAGCTGTATCTGCCAAGAGACCAAGCTAGTCAGCCAGAGATTAAATCTCTCCATAAGGTAATGGGTGGAGCCGTGAGATTCTTATCAATCATCTCAGAGTTAATTTTATTGTTCCTGTTTTTAAGTCTAGCAATAACCTAATGTAAAATGCAGCCATGTCCAAAACCTAAGATGTGCTCCTTTTGCTCCTGAGACAGATTTCCTGTCACTAGGTCCTCATTTCATTCTCTAATTCCGGTATGTCTGGCTACATAGTCTCAAGAGGAAAGTTGGCATTAGATTTGTCCAAGGTGTATCTTTATTTAGACATACTCTCCTCAAATGTGGGTTTAACCTTTTCTATGGCCATCTTGCAATCCCCATAAATCAGTACTCATTTATGCAAAAAGCTTATTAGTATGCTCCTCTTTCTGCCAGACATTAGCCAGACCAAATGCAAAGTGGATAAAGGCACCTCACATTTCATATTAATTTATTTTATAGTCAATAGAAATCTCCAGGACATGATGCTTATGACATTCCACAGATGTGCAAAGGGAGCTGATCAGTCTTTCTCTTCCTGACAAATTAAAAACTTTAAAGCAGCCTTTTTCTTCTACTACTCATCACTCATTTCCAGAGAAGAGCCATTTGGTTGGCTCATTGAATGGTTGAGGGGAATTTGTGCATCAAAACAGTTAGGGGAGGTGATTCAGTCAGGAAGTAATGATGCTCCCTTGGTGGCTAAATTATTTTTACTTATACATCTTTACAACTGAAGGAGCAATGTTAGGAAGAATGGGTAGTCCAGGCAAGGTAACACAAGGACCAATAACTGAAAACAAATGAAAAAAATTCTCAAACTAGTTCCTAAATTAAGCAGATAGCATTATTCTCTGTCAGTCCTCAGAGACAACACCAAACTTATTCTGACTACTTCATTGGTGGTCAAGCATGTAAACTTTGAGAAAGACAGGAAAATTTCAATGCAGTAGTATCTTAATTGGCTGGACTGTAATACTCTGAATTTCTGTCAAATTTGTAATTTCAATTTTATGTACTCAGCCCAAGAAATAACTTCACCTCCTTCAAGTGATGGCATGCATTTTCCAGCAAATATATGGGTATATGTCAGAAAAAAAAAAAGATACAGGAAACACAAAGAGACAGAGACACGGGCTAAACATGCAGACTTTTTCAAGTACGGTCATAAAGTTTCCACTTCTATTATCTGAACTTCTTTTGTGGGTTCTCATGTAGAAAGAAGTGATCAAATCATCGATTCCTATGTACATCCCACTTAAATTTATGCTTAAAATTCATTCTTTATGTATATGGAAGTTTTAAGACAAGCTTACAATAAAACTTTAAAATGTTGAGCATCAATCATTTGGTGAAAAACAACTGGAACTACTTGGTTATTTTAGTAATATATGTCTTGAATCAAGTATTTTAAGCCATTTTAATTTATACCATCTCTTACTTCTGAAAAGGTACACTTCTTTACTGGTAGCTATATTTGGCACTATTCTAAGAAAAAAGATCTGGCATAAATTCTAGTAGCAGGTGTCCAGGTGTGCCTGGATGGACACAACCCATTCCAACTGTCTCTAATGGACCCACTGCAGGTAACATCCGAGGTCTTCAGCCAAGATGGTGATGCCTTGGAGAAAATGTATTTAAGAAAGGGAAAAATGCTGCATGGCAATGACGAGTGAGCTAAAAATGTGGTAGCCCTGGAGCCATAAGGTAAGAGAAGAAAGGAGGAGATGCTCCAGTGCTGGAGCAGTGATTCTTCTGGAGCTTGTGCAGGACCTCACACTAAAGTATGTCTATATTGACCCCCCCAGCATTCTCATGCTCTTTTATCGCTGTGTCCCTGTGAGGAGGAAGAGCAAGTAAACAGCTTAGTGGGACTTTGGCTCGTGATGAAGGCTAACCTGCCACAGTTCTTTGTGTTTGCTTTTTCACACATTGATGTAAAAAAGGAATAAAATGTCATCCCTTATTTTTCTTTTACACTTAGCTATTAAGTTTTAATTCATATAGACATACTTTCCTTTTATGCTGTTTTCACTCATTTGCAAGTTGTGATACTTCTTCAAACTTAATTCTAAATAGAAAACTTACAGTGTTAGATAAATGCAAATTGGAAACATTTACAGTTTTAGAACAGTTCTGGAAGAATCTGATAACCTTACACATACAGGAAACTGACAGCACAACACTAATTCTAAAACAAAACAGTTTTCCAAGCTCTTTTTTATATAACTATATATAAAGATATATTCCTCTGAACTTAACAGTCTGGAATTACTTTATTGCTTTCAAGTTAGTAATGATTGCACAAATTATCGCTGAGCTGAAAGTGTACGCTCACTATACAAAAACAGAATAATTCATACTTTGCTGAACAGCAAGGTCTTCAAAATGCATTTGCAACATCATAATATACTGAAAAAATCCTATCTTACATTCAATTCCTATTCTAAAACTGCAGTGAAAAAATTGTTTACCAGAAGGTGAAAAATAAGGCTTCCTTTTCAGTTGGAACTTGAAGAAGTATAAAGGAAGGGGTACACAGCTGATCAGGAAATGGACAACTTTTTATGCAAAAAAGGATTTCAAGCAAGGTAGGTGGCAAGTTAATATGAACTCTTAAAAGATTTGCTTTATCACTTAAAAGGAAGGGAACAGACTCAGAGACAAGCTTTTTTTATTATTATTTTTTGACTACAAAAGACAAGGCCACTATGAGATCAGTCTGAGTTTAGGAATTTGGAAAATCAGAGAACCCTAACCACCACAGTAGTGAGGCTCCAGAGAAGTCTTCCACTGTAAATAAAATTAAAAATAATATATAAAAATAGCAATTAGCATGCTATCTGAATTTTACATAAAAAGATCTATAAATAAAAGATGCCTGTTAAAAGCAAAGCTTGGACTTGGTTGTTCAAAGATTTCTTTTCAACTCCATTTGTGTTTGTATTGTTGGGTTTTTTTGCATCAAGAGTTCTTCATGTACACTGGCACACATTCAATTGTAGTGAATATGGCACTGCAGTGGGCTGACCCTGGCTGGATGACATGCACCCACCATCACTTTCCTTCTCAGCTGGACAGGAGAGAGAAAATATAACAAACATTCAGGAGTTGAGATAAGGACCAAGAGACATCTCACCAAATACTGTCAAAAGCAAAACAGACTCAAATTGGGGAAATCATCTGAATTTATTACTAGTCAAGATCAGAGCAGGAAAATGAGAAGTAAAATAAAACACCTTCCCCCCACCCCTCCCTCCTTCCCAAGTTCTACCTTTTCCACCTCAGCAGCTCAGCAAGACAGAGCGAGGTTATGGTCAGTTCATCACACATTGTTCTCCCACTGCTCAGGGAGAGCCAGTGTGCTGTCCCTCCCACGGGAGGCTGTCCTCCACAAACTTCTCTAATGCGAGTCCATCCCACTGGCAACAATTCTGCATGAACTGCTCCACTGTGGGTCACTTTTCCATGAAGTGCAGCCCTTCAGGCACAGCCTGCTTCAATGAGGGTCCCCCAGGGGATCACAAGTCCTGCCAGTAAATCTGTTTCAATGTGGACTCCTCTCTCCACAGGTCTGCAGGCCTCTGACAAGAGCCTTCTCCAGCACAGGCTTCCCATATGTTCACAGCATACTTTCAGGCATGGGTTTCCTCCACATTCTGCAGGTGGATCCCTACACTCCCATTAATGTGTCAGGGGAGTGCCTGCTTCTCCAGGGTCTTCACCACGGGCTGCAGAGGACTCTCATCACTGGCACCCTGAGCACCTCCTCCTCCTCCTTCTGAGCTGACCTTGGTGTCTGCAGGGCTGTTCCTGTCACACATTCTCAGCCCAGTCTTCCAGACTGCAATTGCAAATTACAACTGTGCAACATCTTTTCTTCCTTCCTAAATATGTTATCACAGAGGTGTTACTGTCATTCCTGATTGGCTTGGTCTTGGCCATCAGCATGTCTGTCCTAGAGCTGGCTGACATTGTCTCCGCTGGACATGGGTGAAGCATCTGGCAGCTTCTCACAGAAAACATTCCTTTTACCTCCCCGCTACCGAAATCTGGCCACACAGACCAACACAAAGAAAAGGGGTTCACAATGTGGCCTTAATTAATTTTCAAAACAGATTATTTCATTCTTAACAAAGGTTGTTCTCCATTCAGTCTCAGATTAGTATGCAAATTGCATTACACTTTTTTTTTTAATTGAAACCACAATGCCTTAATTTAACTAAATGTCAGAAAAATAGATTTATTTTCCTGGAAGGAAGATGGATAATTAAATCTTTCATGAAAGTGATTAAGTCTTATTGAAAAAAAACCTACTGCAAAACATTCAATTGTAATTGACTGAAAGAGTGCTGTACTAAGAGACTATAGATCAAAACATTTGGCATGCACAACTGTGATGGGCAAAACAGAAAAAAAATAGTACTTAGACAAGAGGTAGACATCCACACATAATAAGTCAACTCTACTCTTTTGTGAGTCTTCAAGAGCATGACAGCAAATATCATTAGGAATGACACTGTCAAATCAACATGTCCCTATAATTTCAGTTTTCACGACATGTGGTTTCTATTACCACTTCTCCTAAAACAGGTATAAAAACAGGAGGGAAAAAACCCCATAAAAATATTATTGTAATGATCTCACTTATAACTTCTGTTCAAAAGCCCTTCTGTTTCTATGGCATAGTAAGAATATACTGATTCTCTTATTCTCCTTTTATCCCCTTCTTTGCCTTTGCTGTTGGGCAGTGTCAGGCTACTGCTGCTCTGGGAATTAGCTTACAAAGGCTGCTTTATTGCTCTTCACTGAACACCTTCCCACAGGGACCTTTAGTGTCACCTTGGTAATGCAACTTGCTGCCCCTAGTCCAGTGCCTGGAATGCAACATTTATTTTTACCTTTGACTTGATTTCATATTCTCATGATGTCAGAAAACATTTGCAAAAGCTTGGCTTGAATTATCATTTTTGTTATGTTGTATATTCTGACTGGCATAATTTAAAGTTTAAGGTGGAAAAGAAGAAAAGAGAGGGAGTCTCCAAAAAAAAAGTACTGATGCGTTTTCAAAAAATCACTATGCTTACTTTTAAGTTTGACATGTATTTAGTTAAAGTAATAGTATGAAGACTGGTTCTAAACAAAGTACAAGTTATATTGCCCAAGGCAAAAAGCATATCAATTCCCTCATTATTGCACATGGAGAGGGAAGCAGAACTAAGCAAGGGGAGAACAGAGGCATCCTTTTTAATTTAGTTCTGAGTACAATCTGTATCACTTTTAAACCATTGAATTTAAACAACACATGTGGGAACCTAGCATTGGATTGAAACTGGATATTTATTCCATAACACAGATAGGCATGAATATTCTTAGATAAGTTTTTGGATCAGTTGCAATCAGTTTCTTGATCGTTCCAGAAGGCAGATATTGGATTTGTTTTTGATTTGGATGCTGATATTTATACAAATATCCAATTGAATTAAAGATGGCAGAATACTTCTCTTTACCATGCAAGCTACTAATTTGAAACTCACAAATGGAAGAAGCTTCACTGTAGAAATACATTAGATCAGTCCTGGTGAATACTTAATGCAGAGAGTCATAGAATATCCTGAGCTAGAAGGGATCCACAAGGACCACTGAAATCCAACTCCTGGCTCTGCAAAGGGCAGCCCAAGAATCACATCATGCACCTGAGAGCATTGACTAAGTCAGGAGACATAAAAGCTTTGTGACCTTACCATGTTGTTGATTTTGGTTCCCCCAGCACTGACCTTTGGTTTGTTTGTTTGCTAGGTTTGGATTAATCTGATTTCAAACCACTTTTTTTTAATGGGACTATATTGCATTGCATGGAATAACCAGTGTGTATACATCTATTATTAACTCTCAGTTGTCCATAAAAGTTAGTGACCATTAAATACTTCACTGCAACATTGGCTTCATCCTGACATTTCTGACATTTAGAATAAGCAAGACAGTGATGCACTTTTGTCTGACTAGGGATCAGATTTTTTTCTTGCTTGCTCAATTTGAAAGCACCTCAGTTCAGTAAGACTGCAGCATCTGCATAGTCATTTTCCCTATTCCAGTGTCCTTTGTTTCAGAGTGGCAAGGGCCTTCCTTACCTTTTCCATAACTTTCATCCACTCTATTTTCAGGTATGTGACACAGAAAATCATGCGATGTCCTGGTTTTCTCTCCATTCACTACGGCTAAATAAGAATTAAGGGAAATTATATTCTTTCACATGTCCAGGTCAAGGTAGAGACAAGCTAAGCATCTCATTACATTCAGAAGAATTCTTCCAGACTAAGCTCTTTACCTGATGGTAGAATTCTTCTTGCTGAAATTTCAACATCCACTGTAGGGAGACTCTTTGTAATTACAGAAATGTTTAATCTTTACTTCCAGATCACAGAATGTTCTGAGTTGGAAGGGACCCACAAGAATCATCAAGTTCAACTCTTAAGTGAATGGCCCATATGGAGATTGAACCCCTAGCCTTGGTGTTAGCACCATGCTCTGATCAGTAAATCTTTTGATCCGTAACCTCCTCTCACAATTAACGAAGACAAACAGGCCATTCTAGGATGCAGTTCATCTTATTAAAAAAAAATTGGCTAAAATAAAACAGACAAACCATGCTTTAGGTTAACCTATTTGTCTGTTTTTAATTTTTTTCTCTATGAAAAAAGCATATTAGTATCTCAGATGGGGACTCCCACATCTAAATAATTCCACTGTTAGGGCAGGGGAAACTCACCTTCATCCCTTTGATCTTATTTTTCTTCACTGAAACCAGAATTTTTCTTAATTTGTCAAATACATAAATGTTGCATACTTTGGATTTAGTGAGACATAGTTCCCATGCCTTTTCATAATGAAATGATGCTTCTGTAGTAATGGAGTTTTGTTAAGCACATGGTTATTGACAGCTTTAATGTTTGACAAAACCAAAACCCAATATTTTTACTTTTTTTTTTTTCTGTTGTCATTAATCCAGACACTACAACAATGTAGCCTTAATCTACAAACCAATTTTTAATTCTGTTTGTGGTAACAACAGCTGAACAGTGCAGGGGACTGTCTATTATTCTGCTTTAGTACAGATAAAAATGCTGATCTTTTATAGTTAGCCTGAAATATTGCTGAGGAGTTATAGCACAATATTTAAAAGGAATCTACAGACATGTTTTGTTCCTATGTGGTAAAGACCATTTCAGACTGATATGCGAAGGCACAGAAGGTCACTTCTTTCCTTATACATGCAAGTTCCTCATAGAGCTAACATTTTGTCTGTATTCCATTAATTTTTTTTTAATCAAAAGCCTGCAGGTGTTTTGATATATTCAACAAAAGCTTTATTTAGCAGGTATAGTGGCTACAAACATTAAGAGGGATTGAGGATACAATTATCAAATATGTGCTTCAAAGCATCCGTTTGCTTCAATATATTCTATGCTTAACTGTGTATATGCTGTTCTTTCAAATTACAGAAGTCCTAATTAAAATCTAATGGATCTTTCACATTATATGGAAACCTGACATACACTTGCTGTACAATTTTATTTGCAATACTAAATTTTCATGCAAATTTGGCAATTACCACAATCTAATTACTAATTTCCACTACGTCAAACCATCTTGTGACTAAAGAAGTTCAATGCTACAGACCTATTTTATAAGATTTATTAATGAGCTATTTATAATATCAAGGGTGTTCTTAGGAGCAGTTTTCCCAGCCCGTGAAGCTGGGTCAGCCTGGTATTAACGGAATGTTTGTGATTTACTTGGCAAACAACCTAATGTTTCTGAGCAGCATTATCAAGTTACATACTTATGCAAAATTACAAGACATCTAAACTCAAAATTTTTCTGCCTGATTGTTCTCCAGAACACATCAAATAGATTTAGTATACATAGAGAGCACACATTATCTAAGTACTTCATAAAGATCAATACCTGAAACATGCCTATTTAGAGACATCTCTTCCTCTCAGGCTTATATAAATCTGCTTATTACAGTGGAGTTCTTTCTAATTAACTCCTAAGAAGAATCAAAACCTTAATGTAGACATTAAAAGGAATGCACTAGTACTGAATCATTTGCAGTCTGTTTAAACTCTGGCTATTAACTTCAATGCAAAATCATGGGATGTACTCATGTGAGCTGTACACATGTAAAAAAATTTAAAAAATAATGGTTTTGCAAGGTTAAAAAAGGGTGTAGGCTATGAAGGTACTGTAAAAATTACAAATTATTATTTATTTAAAATATAATTCAGTTAAGTTTAAAACAACTTTTATAAATGGAGGTAGCATTTGATTATTTGTTTTACCAAATTTGTCTTTGAGAAAGTTCTTAAATGCTATGTATAAATTATAATGCTTCATACATTTTATGGCTGAAAGGACTGGGTAATAAAAAAATTATTTGATTTTTCTAATAACAGACAGCCTTCCTGCAATAAGTGCAACATGCTTTTGTTTGAAATAGAGTAATATCTACGGACACAGAGCTTATGCGTTGTTTCCCTACAATCTGCTGTAGTCACTAATTATCCAACTTAAAAATCTACAACTATTGTATTCATTTTCTTTTATTTAATTTTATTCGGCTTCAGTTGCCAGAACAGCATATATTATGCTTTCTCTGCTACATTAAAAAGCATTACTAGATATCATCTTGCTCAAATATGTTTGTCATAGATTCACATCATTTTAAAATAATATATACAGTTATATCACATTTTTCCTGTTTTCAACAACATTTTAGAAACTTCTCTAGATTATCTTAAAAGCTTACAAGAATTTAGAGATCACTGTAGAAACCATAGTGACAAAAATATTTTACCAAACAGTAAGAGATGTCATTTATCTCTGTAAAAACTAAATTTGAGATTTTAAATTATTTTTCTAATAAATGAGACTTCACCTCAAAAATGTTTTGATTTCTTTTAATAAATTATTTCTTTTTTGATTCTTAGCAAAAGAAGTCAGGGATTTGGTTTTCAAATAATTTGATTTGTAAACATTTTCATGGTATTTGTTAGATTGCATGTTTCAATATGATTGTTAAGCCCCATATTATCAAAATGAATTATGTTTCCTAGAAGCACTAGTCATCTTGAACAGAGCTTAAGAGGAGATATTTTCAAATGCTCATGTGAAAAACATGTGTAAGCAAAAGTTTGGAAGACAAAGGTACCTGATTCAGGTGATCACATATAGCTGTTCAAAGCTATTTAAGGTGACGAACTTTCTCTGCTACTCCAGATGGGTATCAGCACTCTGTTGAATCTGTGTCATAGATAACTACATGTGGGTAACCAGTGTTGAAATTCTAGATGGTTATAGATTGGTAAGAAAATTCCTAATACCTTTGATACATGTTTCAGTAATTCGTATTTCATTGACCAGAAATCTTAGAAAGCAAGGGAAGACTCTAAATGTGAATATGACAAGATTTTAACATGAAGAAAAACCTTGCTTAGAATAGTTATTAATACATTGCATCCTCTCAAATTTTGACATGAAACACTCAGAAAACTGCTCTAAGTTATTGTGCTTTGAAAGTGAGTCAACAGACTAGCAACAATAAAAATACACATAAATTCACATTTTTTTGTTGTCATTTGGTCTTTAGTGTTTAAGAAAATAGCTTTTAATTATGCTTTAAGGTATTTCATATGAAGAGACAAGCATTAGTAACAGGAAACTTTGCTTACTGTGTTTTTTATTACTTTTTTGCAGATTTGAATGGTGGCATTTTACAGGCTTTTGAGATTTTAAAAGACATGTATTAATACTGCATTCATGAAGAAATTAAGTTGGTTTGTTTGTTTTCAACATGATAATAGAATGATCCATTATATAGAAAATTTTAGAAAACTAAGTTATTCTTCTGAGGAGAAACACGGAAGAATTCATTATCTAGATTATGCCATAAAAAGACAATGAAATACAGTGTACAGATATGCTGTCCAGTCTGTAGGAGAGTGGAAAAACCCTCAGATTTTCCCATTCCCTATTATGAGTGTGCATAAAGAGTGGTAATGAAGATCTTGATCATTTCAAGTGTTTCGGATAAACGGCTTGATCCCAATCCATCACTGTCTTCTGTCTTATGAAGTGTAGGTCTCGACAGTGATTTAATGCTATGGATGTTGATACTGCTTATTGCACTTACTGAGAATGAAAAAGATTCTCTAATTTTGTGACTGGTTTGTATGCACAATTGCATTTATATGCATGCATATATATCGACGTGGAAGAGCAAGAGAAGTAAGGGGGAGCCTATCCTGTTTGTGATGCTCTCTGTGTATGTAAATTCAGAGTAAATCTCAAGAATATTACTTCCACCAGAAGTTGGATCAGTGCTCTAGCTTATCTTTCATGGCTGTAGGGAAACTCTGTATAGTAATAGGGAAATTCATGTAGGACATCCTAAATGCAATACTGTTATTACTGTTCAATGCTGCAATTTAAGAAAAAAATGAGAGAAATCAAATTCATGTTAGAATTCCACTGAGGCAAAAAGTGAATATTGGTTTAGAAAAAAAAGACGTTAAGCTTCTGTTTTTTCAGATTTCTGTAAAAACATAAATGTAATAAGTATTTCCACTTAAGGTAATAGGGTAAGAAACTTACGGTTTTATTCCTTTGGTTCATGCTATTCAGAAAGGTGAGGAGGTTGTCCAGTCACACTAAGCAATACATTGCTATGAAGATATGAACACTGTGAAATTTTTTGTGAATGTTTAGAGGTTAGGTTAGGTTTGTGAAATTAGAGGTTAGAATGTTAGGTTTGTGAAATTTTGCTTGTGAATGTTAGAGACTTTTATTTTAAAAAGGAACTTTTGACAAATAACACCCCCCAAAAACCCCATGGACCCTTCAAAACTAAGCTTATTCTTCTTTTCCGTTATCTTGAAAAAATAGTGGACTCAACATCCAAGAAGCCAACTGTGCCCTCACCAAAACATGATGTTTCTCACCAAAACATGATGTTTCTCAAGTCCAAGGTTTAAAGAGATTGTAAGTTAAACATTCCCAAATTCAACTCCATAGAAATATTTTGCCACGCTATATTGACTTTGTTTCCAAATACAATGATTTTAACTCAAAAATCACGCTGGCATCCTAAAGGAGCTTTAAACAGCTGTAGCAAAAACGCCTTTCACAGTTTTCCAAGTCTTGGACTAGAAACTTCTTGAAGAACAGAGAGTTGAGTAAAAAAACCCCACAAATAAAAAAAATTCCACAAAGGACAAGAGAAATACAGTATTTCAGCATGAACACGTACGTACTTTATATTAAATTTTCTGCAGTTTCATTGGAGTGGAAATTAATAAATATAAAATTTAAAATTCTACAGAATCATGAATCCATAACAGGATAAAAAGATTTAGGTTTGGTTGGTTGGCTGTCATTTTTCAAATTTCTAATCACTTTTATGAAAAAGAAAAAAAGGTGCAAGATGTAAAACAATATTAAAAAAAAAAATCTTTCTTCCTCCTCCAAAAATTCAGAAAAAAATCCCCAAGGCCTGTTATGCATAGTAGATGAAATTCCAGAGATTAAAGGCTTATTAACTACTACCAATAACAAGTGTATTGGTTACTTCACGGTAGTATTACTGTTCGTTTTTAAAACCTCCACTGACATTTGACCTTTGTTTTCAAATGACCATTTGAGTGTCAAAAGAAAGATTTTGAAAAGTCAGAAATAATCACCACCACAAGCATATCTTTCCTCACTGAAAAAAGTTACTAATTAAACACATAAATCATTTTTCTGTTCTCTCCTTTTTTTGTCCTTAACTACAATAGAATCATTTTAGTGATTGGTGTCTTCAAATTCATGTGTTTAACTTAGCCAGATGACTAAAAATGAATTAGGCACTTAGTGGATAAAAATACTTGGCTGAATGTTAGAATATTGTCATATGATAAATCATATTCATTCTTTTAACTCTTACAATGCTTGTCAAAATGATATTAAATTTTCTCTCAGAATATCTCTGTCAAATTCAAATATACTAATCTGTATGGAATATCTGCAAGTAGTGTATGTAACACACTATTTCAATTTTATAATTATTGAAATTAATTTTCTTAGTAAATGCTACAGAAAAGAAGTTGAAATTGAATTTTGGTCTAAAGCCAAAACAGATGTTTGATCTTGACTGAATCTTTTTCTACAGGCCACCTTCACTGAGGAGTAGAAGTTAGGTGTGTATTTTAGGAAGAATCTATTTAGTATGTAAATAAAATTGAGAAGCAAATTATATGGACTAGACACCAGATTTCACAGAAACACAAGATATTCTGAGTTGGAAGGTTCCCACAAGGATCAACAAGTTTAACTCTCAAGTGACTGGCCCACATGGAGATCAACCTCATCACCTTGGTGGTATTAGCATCATGGTCTAACTAACTCAGCTAATCTCAGGGTCTTATTCAGTATTATTTTGCGGAAGATATGGGAATTAAAATGTGGCACAACAGAAGACAAAAATTACTTCTCAGATATGAAACCATTTATTTAAAAAGACACAAGAAATTTCCCAGAGAAAGATATAATTGAAGGATGTGTGGTACAATTTAAAAACTCTCTTTACAAAATCTATGGTCATTGAATTGAACCTATCCAATTTCAGACTTAAAACATAGACAGATTTAATCCCTTTCTAATGGGTAGCTCTTACTACATGATATTGAAAATGAAAAAAAGAACTCTTTGCTTTCAAAAGGAAAGTAGAAAAGTTCATAAAAAATAATTCAAGGAACTTTATTACTTCCATAGAAATCATATTAGGAAGTTCTTGAGCCAAAAGCTGTCTACTTTTGAGAATATTCTGAGAGTTGTCATCACATATTTGTCCTAATCTCACATTGGTGTAGATGTGGTGCTTGGGGACATGGTTCAGTGTTAGCCTTGGCAGTGCTGGGTTTACAGTTGGGACTCCATGATCTTAGAGGTCATTTTCAGCCGAAATGACTCCATGGCTTTTCCCCAAACATCTGCTTTTGGCCACTGTAATAAACAGGATATAAACCTATGAGCACCTGCTGTTTAATACAGTTTCATTGTAGTTTTTGCAGCAGTGTTAACAGCAGTGGCAAAACAAAGTCCATCTATTACTTGTTTTCCAGCTCATATTAGTCAGGTAGTGCTGGGAGGATGGAATCAAGGTCTTTTTTCGGGAGGAGGGGTGAACTGCAGGCTTAAGCTATGACACTAATTCAACCTGAATTCATTCATACTTTCAAAATAATCATTCAAGAAATTACACCCAAATAATTGGTGTGATTCCAAGTTAGAATTTAATAAATTTTTTTAAGTTTGTAAATTTCATTTTGTTGATTGATTTGGAGTGCTCTTTATAATAATATGTTTCTTGGATGTTTCCATTTTTTAAAACAGATTTTTAAATTACATATTTTTATTACATTGTATTTATTATGTTAGGAAAAATATATTGATGCATGGATTAGGGGGAGCTATGGAATTTTTAGTACTTCACAGTGTAATCAATTCGATACTCTTATGATTGAGGGATATGTAATAAAAATAGCTCTTTTATACAGAAATATTTCTTTTAACCTGTGTGGATTTATGACCTGGAACTAATGAAATTTTAACCTTCAAACAATGGTGAGGCTCTGGATTCTGTGATGCAGTCTACACACTGCAGAGTCCTGTTTTGATCTGCCTTTCCTTTGTAGTATCCCAGTGTCAGTATTTCATCTCATAACAACCATACCCATGCAGTTGAGATAATGTTTTGTCTTTTTAAGAAGTATAAGAAATCTCCTGTGGAAAACTCTGCATTTCATGCATATAGTACTGAGTGATCATACTTTTGCCAAAATTAACATTATCATTAACATAATATACTTGTATTTGTTATATTAATTATGATTTAACACCATAATTCGAAATATCTAATTTTGATTGTTTAGTAGACTGGAAAATTATTTAATCAAGTGATTAATATCTCCTTAACAAAGTTATATTATTAGGTAAAAGTCTCAATCTGCTTTGAATTATTATCAGGGTTTCTAGCAGTTTGTTTGTAGAATGAGAGGAGTGCCTAAAACTCCAAGCATTCAATAATAATGACAGCATAGATGTACTGTGCATCCATGTATCCCAATAAGATTTTCAAGGTATTCCCCCGGGTATGTTTTTGGAGCTGCCTGTTTGCTTGGTTTTGATTAAGTTCTCAGAACCCCAGAAATATGTTCCCTCCAGTATTTATGCCTGTTACCTCTGCTCTGCTCTCACAGAGATGAACAGATTCCCACAGTTCTGGCTGTAAGATGCCAACACCTAATTGCAGCATGCTGGGAAGGTAGATGTAAAAGCTGCTTCTCATACAGTTCCACTGCTTCTGTCCACAAGTAACCCATGTCCATTTTGCCCATGACTGTGTCCAAGCAAGTTCTCAAGTTGTCTTCTCTTAGTATGTAGTAATAACACTGATACAATTCTAACAGGAACTCTCCACCTGGAATCTTATTCAAAGTGTACGGAAGTAATTCTGGAAAGTTTATGAACACTGAAAAGGAGGACCTTTATGAGATAAAAATGTATGTATATTACTTTTCTTTTTAAAGTGGACCAGTTCTTCCTATTTTATTCATGCCCAGATATTCACTAATTTGAAATAAATGATAATGGAAGTAGTCAAAGAGGTATAATTGTAAAAGGTATTAACAAAGGTTGAGGGGTCCTAGATTTTTTGTCCAAAACCAAACTAGATTCTCTTCAGTAAAAAATATAGCTCTTTCCCTTGGAGAAGTAAATGGACAATACTAAATCCATCAGCAAATCATTAAAAATATAAAAGTTATATAAAAAATAGCTCAATTCATATAATAACTCATATAATAAATAGTGCATTTTTAAGTGTAAATTAAATATAAGCTTTTTACAATTAATTTCTAGAAACATTGAAAAATACATGCAATCTACATACATGCAAAACAAAATACCTTCTCTTTATTATATACATCAAGAAAGTGACACTTTATTTAGTTACGATCCTCTAAGAGATAGAAAACTTAACTCAAGGAGGAAAAAACAATTAAGCTTTTCTTCTTGTTTGTATGATATGTTCATGTATATTTAGTGCATTTTGTGGAGAGGGCATTAATATTAAACAGCCTTTCGAAATGCCAGTCTGTACCTGCCTACCTTTTCCTACCTCTGACACTAGAATGAAACATTTGTAGTAATTCTCTTGTCTAAGGCCATTTCCAGTTAAAAAAAGAGAGCAGCTGTAACAGTATGTGTTAATTATAAAGGATTAACAATTCTAACTCTGCCAAAAGCTAGACACCAACTCTGAACTCTTCAGTTCTACTGTAATTCCTGGAGACCTTTTATTTGACATTTTTTGTTGAGGTTTTAGCTGTGGGGTGTTTTGTTTTGTTTCAAAATATTTTATTGTATTAATTGTATATTTTAATGATATTTTCCCTAGAATCGTGGAAATAACAGGTCAGGAATAAAAGTAATAAATATTTTTAAATTATTTTTGAACTTTCTCAAATAGTTTCTAATTTTCCATATCATTTAAAAGACACTACAGCATTTCAGAATAGGTCAGTATTTCGGAGTTTGGTACTACTGGTTAAATATCTTCTTACAGAAAATTATTTTAAAGTGTTCATTCACAAAACCAAATTTTGCCTTCTCTCCAACATAATTTTTACGGAAGATGGTAAGTTCTCCTGGGACATGAGACAAATTCATTTAATTAGAAATCAAAGAAGTTGTTTAACAACTTCTTTGCATCATCCTCTCTCTCTCATTCCCTCTTTCTCCCTCTGCTCCACGATTATTTTGATTATTTTTCAGAGTAATAAAACTTTAAACTGCTCAGTGAAACCACACAATGACACTCAACTGTGCGTGCTTATATATGTCCATAGTCTTCATTCACATCATCCAAAAAAGATGTTAAAAATCTCAAAATCTAATTTTAGTCTAATCAATTTTTTTCTTCAGTACTTAGTTTTTGTCATGAAATCAAAATGTTCATTCTTGGAATAGATATGACCTGAAATAGAATTTTATCATTGCTACTGTCAGCTGCAATGCTAATAAATTATTTTTATATTTCTTATTGAGTTCACACTTTTGATCACATTATAAGTCTTAGGGAAAAAATAAATCCCACCTGTTATATCATCATATAATTCATAGCAATTAATTACATGAAACAACTGAATTAGTAGATTGCTAAACTAATTCATAGGGAGTGCAATGCAAAATAGTAAAAATTTTCTGTGGTTATTGATATAACTTGTGGTTATTGACATAAATTAAATTAATAATTTTAAAATAATACCATAAAGTCTTTTTTCGAGTTCATTAATGTTACAATCATATGAATAATATAAGTTACTCTCACCCTACCTATTTACCCAATCCCTTTTTCATATGTAACTGATGTAAATACTATATTCATGTGCATATATAGTGTTTTTACACACGTGTATTTATGTAAATAACAAAAATTATTCAGTATCTTGTACACAGATCTTTTGCACTATAAATAATTATATGATTTGATTTAAAATTAGAGTCAAACTTACACTTTTTCCAAATGATTAAAATATCTACTATGCACTTAAGAGGAATGATTGCACAGGCATCCAATATGTAGCTACATTGTGTAAGGAATTTTGCAAGAAAGAGTATTAACATTTAACAATCTATCTCACATTTTAGAAGGTCCAACTGAATGATAATATTGCTAGACACATGTTTAAATCATGAAAAATAAAGTTACACGATGGAAATACAGGGAGATATTTAACACCAAAGTGGTTTGGGTTCAGCTAACATTTACCTCCAAATATAGGAAATAACCTGACTCCATTCCCAAATAGGTGACATGTTTATCTTACCTCATGCCCTCCTGTTCCTCAATAATCTTTGACTTATCATATTGTGACCTTTATAATAGCTTTATAGAGGATCAATCAGGCCAAGAGAGAACTGTAATACAAAGAAGTATTCATTATTTTATATTGGCTTAAACTAATAGAGATGACAAGTAAAACACAAGTGATTGATTTCCTGACCTTTAAAGTGTTTTATATGTAAAGTGCATAAGTTCCAGACATACAAGATATTTAATGTTAAAAATGAATTTTAATGTTTAACTATATTTGTTACATGCTGCTGGTGGAAGTCACGTTTCATGACAAGAAGATCTACTGTTTTATCTCTTTGCGATGACTCTTCATGAACTTCTCTGATACTTTTCCAGTTCTTTAGGGTATATATTGAATTTCCAAAGAATAAAATCTCTTTTAAGAGCTATTCATTTTATATGACTATGAACTGAATTGGAATCAAGCCAATATCAAATTCAGGAATTTTTCAGAGGCTAACTTTCCAAACACCTACATAAACTTCTAATGTATTTTTGGAACGGAATATAAAATGACAGCAGAAAAATTTTGTGGCAATAGGAAAAATAGGTGAAAAATCCATGTTTTCCTGTTTTGACAAAAATCAGAACACGTTTCAGAAAGAAACTAATGATCTAATTAACACAAGGAATTCCTTGAATCTTTACGCATTTTAGGCTACAGAAAGTAAATTTTGGGCACCCACTCATAATTTGAGACTTAGTATGCAGTTCTTTAACTCCCTTCAATATTCTCTGAATCTTAACTTTCATCGTCTATAGTTCTTCGAAAAAACTACATTGATTCTTCATGGAGACCAGATTATGGATCTCATTATCAAGCAAAAACCAAATAATTATCCTTATCTACTCACTAGGTTCTCCATAGTTAAAGAATTAACTTCTGACTTTTTGCTCTACTACTACTGTGAATCTGAATGGAATCACATTGATACAGACATTTTTTAATGCATGTATTTCAAAGGTTTTTTTTCTTCTCTGCTAGGTAGTGTCATCAAGAATTTATCCTTTTGGTGTTTTCAGTAAGCCAAAAGAGTCTTTATTTCACTGGAAATGCAACAGGCTTTAAGGACAGCTTCAGTGGGTCATTTGAATACATTTCTTATCAACCCCCCTCCAAAAAAACTTACATGGCCACAGATTAGAATGGACTCTTCTAACCATGGTTCTTCTTGCTCCTGAATTATAAATTTCTTAGTCACTAAGGTAACTATAGATGTAGAGTGAGACTGTATTTATCTCTAGAAATAAAAACTGTTGTCATTTACGCAAAAAGAAAAGCAAAAGGATAACCATTAATATTAGGGAGACTGGACTTAAGTGAATTTCCTCAACTTGCCTATAATTGCTTTGTGCTAGTATTCTAATTTCTAAGAGCTATATTGCCATCTCAAGCAATATCTATCAACCATACTGCATAATTATACAAATTAAACACACAATTAGCAGTTCTGATATTTAGCTGGTGACTAGTAGTTAACTAATGAATGTNTAGTTAAAGAATTAACTTCTGACTTTTTGCTCTACTACTACTGTGAATCTGAATGGAATCACATTGATACAGACATTTTTTAATGCATGTATTTCAAAGGTTTTTTTTCTTCTCTGCTAGGTAGTGTCATCAAGAATTTATCCTTTTGGTGTTTTCAGTAAGCCAAAAGAGTCTTTATTTCACTGGAAATGCAACAGGCTTTAAGGACAGCTTCAGTGGGTCATTTGAATACATTTCTTATCAACCCCCCTCCAAAAAAACTTACATGGCCACAGATTAGAATGGACTCTTCTAACCATGGTTCTTCTTGCTCCTGAATTATAAATTTCTTAGTCACTAAGGTAACTATAGATGTAGAGTGAGACTGTATTTATCTCTAGAAATAAAAACTGTTGTCATTTACGCAAAAAGAAAAGCAAAAGGATAACCATTAATATTAGGGAGACTGGACTTAAGTGAATTTCCTCAACTTGCCTATAATTGCTTTGTGCTAGTATTCTAATTTCTAAGAGCTATATTGCCATCTCAAGCAATATCTATCAACCATACTGCATAATTATACAAATTAAACACACAGTTAGCAGTTCTGATATTTATCTGGTGACTAGTAGTTAACTAATGAATGTTAAACTATATGGTAAATATGTTTAATTAATGCCCTTTCCTGGGACAAATTGGCATATTCACCTCCTACACAGTGATGAAAGAATACACAAATATCACATGAAGCCTAGGAGTTTCTGTATTTATCCTGCTGGATGACGAGATGCCAAAAAAAAACCTCTGCAGGAAAGGGGTTGAAATCACCATGATTGTCCACTGTCTCCATGTTCTGAAACTTTCTTCCCCCTTTCCTTTCTCTTTTTACACCA